>JAQSVH010000010.1:23878829-23889173 GCA_029448705.1 Adansonia digitata | reverse complement strand
ATAATTTCTATGGAGGTCATATATTTCAAATGAAATTATAGCATGCCTCTCATCAAATGTTATCCTAAATAGCCATATCTGGAGGGCAAATACAACCTTAGTATGTTTTCAAGTTATGGAGTGGCACTAGGTAGACAAGGTCCTACGCTAGTTTAGGATGCAACAACCAATTCTTTAAACATCGGTGAAGCTAGTGAAGTTCATACAATTGACATGCATGGTAATAAAGCATAAAACAGGACTAAAAAGCATTCCAAATGGATCAAGTTTTGGGAAAGACTTTGCACATAACTTGTTGAGGGACCTGCAATTCTAAACAACAATTTTCACACCAAAAGGTGAATACATCAGATTGTTTTATGCTCAAGGCCGACCTTTTATTTTTCCATTGTTGAGACTTTATAATGTTAGGAATAGGTTAAATCATGAAAAAAACTTCAAATCAGATCCTCCTATTAAGCTTCATAAACTTAGTTGACAACATTGATTTAGTCAGAGGATGAATCAACCTAATTCAGCACATGTTGATAATGTCGATGCACCTAAGGTGTCATTTAGTCATCTTGAACCAAAAGTGATCCCAAATTACTATCAAGTAGTTGATATTCTTTCAGTCACACTAAGGATGATGATGATGATAGGTGCTATTAGTTGGAGCCACCAAAAACTAGGTAAGATGATGATCTCTTTATTCCCATTTAGACGAATTAACCTACTTCTGTTATAGCATATATGTCTACCATATATCAGTTTGGCACCACCGAGTAGCATTACCAATCCTATTTTTGGTATATCAAGTGTTGGTTTCGTCAGTACCTATTATATTTTTGGTGCAACATGTGATAGTCCTTCTAGTAGTGAGTCACAATTTTTTGGCATGGTATACATTCATAGAGTTATTAAAAATTGCAAGTTGACTTACGAAAAAGCCATTAAGGAAGAAGCATCGGTGGTGCAAGTAAAAGGCTGAGGATGTCAAATTCAAAACATAAGTGACAGTAAAATTGAGAATATTGAATGGAAAGTATTGCCACTATGTAATAAGAGAGCTCTACATTGTTGTTTAATATCACATGAAAGGGCCTTCATCAGTAGGATATTTAGCCATATTATTTTTTATGTTATACAATTATATAGTTATAGATTTATACAATTATCCTAAAATCTTGGGCAATTATATAGTTATGTTATAAATGCACTATTTTGTGCTTGAATATGTTATACGGTTATTTTGGAAGATATAATTTGTATAATAATAATATTATGTTACTTATGTTATGAATGTTATACATTTCTTTTTTTACTATTATTTATGTTGGAAGATAAATAAAAAAATAATATTTGCATCATCAAAATGAAACCGTTAAATTATACAAGTTATTTATCTGTATAATCATAAATAAAAACTAATAGCCAATGATGTGAATCTTCCCCTAATGTGTTAGATTGTAATAATTTCTTATAATACTTTTGTTGAAAGATAATTCTATTATAATAATTATATTATGTTACCTATGCTGGAAGATAATTCTATTATAATAATTATATTATAATAATTAATAATTATATATGGTTCATTATATTATAGTAAATGTATTTTTTATTATATGTATTTCTATTATATTTTGTCACCTATATTGGAAGATAAAAATAAAAAAAAACTTGCATTGCATTTCATTAGAAAATAACATTTACATGGTCAAAATGAAACTAATTAATTTTACAACTGATCATTGTGAAGTGAACTCTCCTTTGATGTGCCAACTTGATAAGGACATTTGTTATAGCTATGTCCTTCATTCCTATATAATTCGAAACGCTTTGTTTGGCCTCTCTCCCTAAGGTCTATTTCATTACAAATACGACTTGATTTTGGTCGACATTTGGGATCTCTATGTATTTCTGGATTAGGAAATAGTTATGGATCATTATATTTTGGTTACTAAGTTTTATTCTCGAAGGGTTGAAACTAATGTCAATAAACATTGTTTATAGTCTCAATCTATAAACATTGTCTACGTACAGCATGTAATCTATATGAACATGAGCACAAGCAGGAACATGTGAACATGGTACCTGTGTGCTTAAAACATTCTACAGTCACACCACCTTTCATTAAGATTGACTTTGTATGTCGAAGCCAAAAGTTCTTGTGGGTTCTTTAAATCTTCAACCAGAAAAAATCAATTTGCTTACGTAAACCCATAAAAAAGGTGAGTTAGCTTTTTTTTTTATTTTCTTGCATGGTAGTTGTGACTGTTTCAAAGTAAGTATGCCCTATTGCCATCATTGCTATCTACTTATTCCCCATTATCCTAAATAGTCCTGACAATCTAAAATACGTGATTTTCACAAAAGTAGTTATAGGAATATGATGAGTCGCTTTCAACACTGAATTTATACATCTAGCGAGGATTTTTGTTATATGTCCATAACGTCTTTCCTTATCATGAGTACACTTCTCCTTCACATCCTATAATTGGCTGCTTCTACATTCTTTATGCAAAGATTTTCATAGTTTCAATAAAGATAGGATCACTGCATCTCGTATGCTATTAAAATTATATATTAATTCATTGATTTGTTAACAATTTGTTAACAAAAATAAAAATTAAAAGAGTTTTAAGAGATTAAATAATCATAAATGCGATTATATGCACATGTTGATAACTTTTCAATGCAAATCCTTATTGTTAAGTCTCATGAAGTTGGCTGCGATATGTCGAAAGCAATACACAGAATATGCATGTAGGGTTTCCATGCACTACCTGAGTCTCTAATCACAAATTTGATGCATTTGTGTCAATCTGAAATCAAGCATATACTAGGTTATGTAACAACACGTCCACGCAAATTGCCGAGAAACAATGACCATGCCTTTTTTGTCTCGCCCTCCACAATGGCAAAGGCAATTGGTATTACATTCCAATTTCCATTTTGTGCAATAGCCAACAACAATTTTCCTTTGTATTTTTCATATAAAAATGTACTGTTTATTTGTACAACATGTTTACCGATAGGAAAACCTTTAATGCAAGACTTGAATGTCCAAAAAAGTTGATGGAAAACACCAATACCTTGCAATATTCAAAGATCGTGGTACATAGGTACGGTTTGTAATTCCATTATTATACTAGGAACAAAATGTGGCATTGCACCTACCACTTTGGCAGACCATTATACGATTTATCCCAGTAGCTATGACATTTTGCATCTATAGCAGGGATCTATGAAGGCCACCATTATCATGTACATCCTCTAGGTTGGTATATAACTCAATTACACTGACCTTAGGAAATTGTTGATGAACATCAAACTTTCGTCTTACATTATCATCATTTTTAAGTGGGAATATCCTATATCGGATCCATCTTTCTCTTATGAAAATAGGAACCCTATACTTGATCCTTGATACTCTGCTTTTGTTTGCAGCTTTGATTTTTGTATCAATTTTGACCTTTAATTCTTCTACTGTGATGTGTTTGTCAACATTAATGCTTTGAAAGGTAACAACTTCTTCATTGTTAACAATTTGTCTATTAAAATAGGCAAGTGCAACAAATCTATTACTTAGATTGTGTACTTAGCTTGCAAAAATATACTATTTGCATCAAATATCATCCAAATTATAACATATAAGTATTGAAGATAAATATTTAAAGAATAGTTTAACATACTCAAGTAGAAGTAATTACCTCTAACTACCTCTTAAAATGCAAATTTTGATCAAACAAAATACTAACTGCATGAAACAACAAAAACAAGAATGCAGAAGCATTATCACCAAACTCAAAAAACAACAAGAAGCAAGTAAAAACGAAAATGAAAATGATAAACTCATATTTATAATGCAGCATGAGATAGTCAGATAAATTTTCTTCCTATTTAAAATCTTTGAATATGTCCCATGAATTAGTCTAATCATCAGTCTAACATTACAATCTGTACATTAGTCTTATCAACATATTTTATATAAAAAAAATCCAATTCCCATGCATTAGTCTTATCTACTTATTTCTAGTTAATTTATTTCATACTAGAAGAAATCTGATTCCATGCATTAGTTTTATTAACTTATTTCATATCAGAAGGAACTTAACTCAAATGCATTAATCTTATCATCTTATTTCATATCAGAAAGAATCTATTTCTCATGCATTAGTCTTACCAACTTTCTATTTCATATCAAAAGGAATTTAATTCTCATACATTGATCTTCGCATTTTATTTCATATAAGAAGAATATAATTCTCATGCATTAATCTTCAACTTATTTTATCTAAGAAGAAATCTGATTCCATCAAGAATCCATTTATTAGTCACATATTTTAGATGTCAATAAACCCTAACCATGTACCTTATACTCTTTGTGTCTACATAATAAGAAATTGTTAGGTGATAAAATGATTTTGCAGTAATAAAAAATCCACCTATGAACTGTTTTCTTAATTGAATATATTGTTTTCTTTTTTTTCTTTTTTTACTTTTAGAAGTCGATATTTTAAATATCAATTTTCCACGTAAATTGGTTAAATAGATAATCAAAGAGTTTTATTATTTTTTATATTTTTTAAAAATTATATGGGAATAGACACCTGATCTGTCAATTTTCCTTATACAAGTGAGAAATCTACACATCATGTGCTAATTTCTCACTTGTGTAGATGAGAAATCGACACATGAAGTGTGAATTTCTAACTTGCACTTATAATTTTTTATTTTGTAATTTTTTAAAATTATATGAGAAATCGACACTTGATGTGTCGATTTCCTATATACAAGTGAGAAATCGACACTTGATGTGCTATTTCTCACCTGCACTAAAAAATCGTCAAATTAAATAATAATTGTTTAATTTAATCTAAAAATTAATCTATTTCGAAAAATAATATAAAAATATTATATTTTTATAAATAAAAAAATGAATATTTCAATAAAAAATGGGACCCAACTATTTAAAATTTTTTTATTTTATTTCAAATTAATAATTATTACTTTTGCACCTGTAACCTCACCTGTACAGTAACAAGACCATTTTGACAGCTCTGATTACTTCTATTTATTAATTTATTTATTTATTATTTAATGAGTGTGCTTAAAATATTTTTAAAGATAATCTGACGTCGTAATATTTTCTTTCAATGTTTGATAATGATAAATAAAATTATTAATTTATATATTTAATATAATATTATGTATTTATTTATTTATTATTATTATTATTATTATTATTATTATTATTATTATAGAGAGAGAAACTTTATTTATTTATTTCAGTTTCTTACTTTTCAGAGTACCCACTTTCCACTAATTTTCCCAAAGTTGACTTGCAAGTTGGAACTTCAGCCAGTCGTCTCCCCCGCAAGCACGCTTCAACATTAAATAAAAAGGCGACTTGTTCAGGCTAATTGTAAAGATCACTTAACCCAGATTCCATAAAAATGGTGATTATTCTCTTTCACTTCTGCTTGATATTCAGTTCAGCAGCAGTTGGTCTCGGTCCATCCGAACCATATCAAGATGGTTGCCGCCCAGCTAGCTGCAAACGCGGTGGCCCACTTATCAAGTACCCATTCCGATTGAAAGACAAGCAAGATGACAGCTGTGGCTCACCTGGGTTCAACCTGTCCTGCAACAACAAGAATCAGACAGTTTTCGAGCTGCCCCGATCGGTCAAGTTATTGGTGAAACGTATAGATTACCGAAATCAGAAGATTCGGGTGTATGCTGAAGATGGTTGCGTCCAAAATCAGCTTTCAAAGCTCACATTATCTGATTCTCCTTTCAATGTCAGCTCGGATCCAAATTACTTCTATTCTGACAGCACACCGAAAAACTATTCTTTGTTTCAATGTCCCGATGAAGGTCAATCGGACTATAGTTACGATACAATCGGTTGCCTAAAGCAGCCTGGGTTCTATGTTAAATACACTTATTCTTATTCTACAGGCAATGACCTGTTGTATTGCAGGAGGACTAAAGATCTCGTAGATATTCCTAGCGTGTTGATGTATGATCAGAGAAACGATTATTACTTTAATTGGAGCAGACCAGCGTGTGGTGAGTGTGAATCACAAAGGCAAGGATGTCGATCCAGTACTAACAACACATCGGGCTTCGAATGCTTTGACATCCCCAGCAAACATTTAGGTATGTTTCTTATGATTTTTACGTAGTATTAATTCTCTCATGATTTTTAGACATATTTTGGGGGTAAATATTACTTTTTCTTTTCTTATTATGAAGTATATGAAACCGGTTCAATCCATATAAGATTAGGCTTAGGTTTTATTTTTACTGATCAAGCCTGTCCGATTTGGATCACTATTTATAAATAAAAAAATATTTTTATAAAAATTTAATTATAAAAATATAAAAATATTAATATAAATTTTTTTTTAATTTTTTAATATTTTTAAAACGAAAATTCAAGCTTGAGGGTTGGGTCAAATTCGAGTCTAAACAAAAACTAAAAAAAATTCTAAACTGCAATCCAATTAGATCACAAATACCGTGTTACTAATGATTTTAATATAACTTAAAATAAAAAAAATATGTATTTTTATATAAAAGTTAGTAGATCTCCATTTTCTTATTAGTAATAGTTCAATTTTTGTGAAAAATATTTTAAAAAGTAAAATTATGAGTGCATCATATTTTATAGTGGGAAACTGTCCTTTTAAAATGCGCGAAATTAGAGAATTACATATAATCAGAACATAAGGATATTTCCAGTCGAATTATAAAAATAAAACCATTAGAAAAAAAAAATTCTCTAGGAATTTTAGAAGAAAAATAACACATGAAAACTCAATAGCAGTTGCTCCATGATTATCCTATTGAAGAGAAAAGTATTAGATGGCGACCGGCTTTATTGACTTTCGACTTGGGTTTATTGATATTGTTCAGAAGATATTCATAGTTTAGCTGTCAATGAAATTGATTCTTGAAATTTTAAGTGGAATTAGTCAAGATCAATCATATTTTATGATTAAAATAAACATTAATATTTTAATTTTTAATAATTAAAAATTAAATTATTTATCAATTATTAATAAAATAATAATTTTATGTTAATTAAAATTTTTTAAAAAATTTAAAATCATACTTGATTTTCGAATAAATTAAAATTATAAATATAAATGGTAGAACAAATAACCGGTTTTGAACACATCTAGGGATGATGGAATGGCCAAGGGAGTGAGGAATCGGCCAGTCTTGTTTTGGCAATTGTTGACTTTTGTTGAGAAATTAGACTTGGTCAACTAAAAGCTTGTTTAGTTCAGCCAAATGGAAGCTTTGGCGGAAGGTGTTGTAAAGTACAATTATTTTGAAAATATTGTATGGTTAAACTATACTTTAAATTTTGGTAGTAAAAATTTAAATATAAAAATTAATGTCTGATATATTTCTAATGTAAAAGCAAGGTAAAATATAGGAAATTATTTGGTAACATTTTTGGTTTCTTTTAATAAATAAAAAGAGTAAAATACTCAAATTCTAAGTTTTCAAGGGAAATAAATAAATAAACCTATTTCTTTAGTGAAAAATAAAAATTAGGGTAATTAGCTTCAAATCCAACTACTTTTGACTGTTAACCTTTCAATAAAAGATATTGCTTGGGTGGTATTGAATAAATACTATTTTTTACTCAAGCCCGGACTTTTACTTGTACACGATATTTATATTTGACATATATTTAAATATAGATAAAATATATGTTTTAATGTAGAAAAAATTAGATAAAAATTGAGTATATTTATATAAATATATACTTATATTTGATACTTATTTAAGTTAGAATAACATAGATTTTTTTTTCTAAATCCGATTTAATCTAAATTCAAAATTTGAGGAAACATTAGAGAAAATATTATTGCCTGAATTAATGTTATGCGTACCTTTGCCTCAAACTTGTGATGAAAATTTGTAAGTTGAATCGATTTTGAATGTTTTAACAGATTATAAGTGCAGGAAACTTGAGAGAAAACATTTCGACTAGTTAAGATATATAAAAGATTATTAATGTAGTGATTTTGATTAGAAACAAATATATAGAATGCTGATATTTAAATGTCATTTACAGGTGCAAAAATGAAGCTGATGATTGCAGGAATAAGTATAGGTTCATTTGTTCTTATTTTGAGCCTCACTGGACTACTTTGGCTGCATCACTTACATAGAAAGGAGAAAGAAGGTCAACGCAAAATCGAGCAGTTTTTGGAGGATTACAAAGCTCTGAAGCCGTCAAGATATTCATATGCTGACGTCAAGAGGATCACGAATCAATTCAAGGAAAAACTGGGACAAGGTGGCTATGGCACTGTGTTCAAAGGGACTCTGTCCAATGATGTTTCAGTTGCTGTCAAACTTTTGAATAGTTTCAAAGGAAATGGTGCAGAGTTCATCAATGAAGTTGGTTCGATGGGTCAAATCCACCATGTCAACGTCACCCGTCTCGTTGGCTTTTGTGCTGACGGATGTAATCGAGCCCTCGTTTACGAGTACTTGCCGAATGAGTCATTGGAGAAATTTATTTTTGCACCCAAAGGTGAGAATCGTTTCCTTAATTGGGAAAAGCTTCAAGATATTGCTTTAGGCGTAGCCAAAGGTATTGAGTACCTGCACCAAGGTTGCGAGCAACGGATCCTCCATTTCGACATCAAACCTCATAACGTCTTGCTGGACCAGAACTTCAATCCAAAAATCTCTGATTTCGGGTTGGCTAAGTTATGTTCCAAAGAGCAAAGTGCTGTTTCAATGACAGCAGCAAGAGGAACCATGGGCTATATTGCACCTGAAGTATTGTCTAGGAACTTCGGAAATGTTTCTTACAAATCCGATGTTTATAGTTTCGGGATGCTGTTGCTAGAAATGGTTGGAGGACGAAAAAATATCGATGTAAAAGTCGAAAATATAAGCCAAGTGTACTTCCCAGAATGGGTTTACAATCGTTTAGACAAAGGGGAAGAGTTGGGGATCAGCATTGAAGATGAAGAGCATGATAAGATAGCAAAGAAGCTGACAATTGTTGGACTTTGGTGCATCCAATGGTACCCTGTGGACCGTCCTTCAATGAAAGCTGTGGTTCAAATGTTGGAAGGAGAGGCTGAGAACCTCACAATGCCTCCGAATCCTTTTGCCTCTAAAGATGAATTGAAGCCTAAAAGGCCCATTAATAGAGAGCTAGAAACTATTTCTGAATAAGAGAGACTATGTGAAAGCAATTTGCAAACTACAGTAGTTTTTATACTTTAAGTTTGTATTCCATAATTGGAACAGCATTATGAAAATATGTTATGGAGTTGTGTCTTGTAAAAACTAGTTTTAATCGCTTATAGCAAACAAATATACATTAGGGATTATGAAAATAGTTCGTTTTTTATATACTGCTACTGAATTTTTTTTAAGTTCACAAGTTGGCTTTACAATTGTTGTATGCTTTATTATGAAATATACCCTAATCGGTAAGTCTAATCCCATTAATATTGTTTGGGGGAAAAAAAAAAAAAAACTAAGCAAACATAATGCAGTTTTTGTCTTTCCAAATAGATTAACTAGGAATATTCCAACTTATTTGAGGAACTTAGCTGCCCTAAATACTTGTAAGTTTTGAATTACTTTAATTAAGACAGAAGTCGAGTTCAATTCCAGCTCAACTTTAGTGCACCTTCAATGACTATGTGTGTAATTTTTTTTTTTTTTGTATATGTTGCTATTTTTTATCTTTTTTTTTTTTTTTGGGTTCTCAAGTCCTCTTTCATTTATTTCCTAGGTTGCTCTATCTATCTTTAGGTTCCATTAGGAAAGGGCAAAGGGCCTATCCTCATGTGTAGAAATTTAATTTTGTCCGAGCTTTCACATAAGCATTTCAGGCACATCAACACTAGACATTCAAATTCAGATCTTTTTTTTTTTATCATCTTAAGCTAAGGTAAGGTCATAAATTATTTAATTTAGGGTTATGCCTTATAAAAGAATATATTAGATAAAATAAGGCTCACATACATATTTAATTAATTTATCTGGGACCTTATTTT
Organism: Adansonia digitata; assembly: GCA_029448705.1. Classification (NCBI taxonomy): domain Eukaryota; kingdom Viridiplantae; phylum Streptophyta; class Magnoliopsida; order Malvales; family Malvaceae; genus Adansonia; species Adansonia digitata. Next base: position 23,879,133 of record JAQSVH010000010.1, on the reverse strand, counting down.
ATTTAATTACGTTAGGCTAATTTATCAAATATTTTGAATTCATGCCAAGCCTTATTAAAATTATTTTGGTCTCTGTGTCCATTTATTTAATTAAGTTTGGGCTTATTGTGTTAGGTAAATGAATTTTTTTTAAGGCACAATAAGCTAGATGGTGGAATATTTTATGACAAAATTTGATATTCAAGGGATATTTTGAAACTTTAGTGGCTAATTGGTACTAGGGCAGGAGCATACTAGTGACTTTTTTATATTAATAATATAAAATTTTTTATTTACGAAAATAAGTTAAAATCAGATTATTTAT
>JAQSVH010000010.1:23855221-23873129 GCA_029448705.1 Adansonia digitata | reverse complement strand
CCGAGATATTTATAGCTACAAATGTTGGACACATATGTGACACTCATCCCCGAGTCCAAGTAATATAGGCTTAGCATTGAATCCACACTTGGAGGGAAGAATTCCTATTTGGTTTTAAAATATCTATTTATCATCAAGGGTAAGTTTCGAGTAACAACTTTGCAAGAACATCATCATTGGAGATAATTGAATAATGCTTTTAATAGAACGAAAATCAAATTTCTAAATGATTGATCAAGCAAAAAAGAAAATTGGAAGAATGAGAAATCAGACCTATTGAACCAATCACCAGAGTTGTATGAATCACGATCAAGTGACTTTGAGCGAAGCATTTCGTCCCCAGCATGGAAAAATGGTATCCCCTACAAATATACAAACAAAAAGGTCACAGTACTATATCAAATTGTCAGCAAATGAAGCATGAATCATTCTAGATTATACTGAACTGTTTGCTTGATCCTTAAAATTAGAGTTCATCACTACTCAAAATGAACCGAACTTATCTAAACAGCAGATAGTAGTAGAAGAGGAAGAGGAAGAAAGGTTTGAACCAACTAAAGTTAAAAGAGAAAAAAATAAACATATATGCGTCTATTTTGTATCATCTAGTTTTCTATAATTTTAGGAGCTTATTTTATTTTTTTTATTGTGTAAAATGAGATAAACCAGATATTTATTTAAATACCAATATGTTGAACTGACTGTGTTTTAGACTATGGGTTTTAAAGTAGGTTTGCTTACAAATAGCATAAACACAATGATGTTTGAACATGACTCTCTAGGTTGGGAGGCACCTTTCTTGTTGCTATATATTTTAAGTTCCGACCATGTATTATGGACATTGGTGAATGCATAGATATAAAATTTGATAATTTGCCAACAGAAACCTGTGACAGGGCGATTATACTTGTTGCGAAATGATTTATCCTGCATCTATCTTCCACAGATATTTCCATTGGAGTCTGCAAGAGGCAAAGCTATTAGTCATAGTTGTAGTAGCACAGAACATTTTCCTATTGTTACGACTCTTCATTTTTCTAAAAGTACATGTCCCACACATTTTCGAACATGGGGTATAGGAATATGATCTCCTAAGGACCCTTCAAATGCATGGAAAAACTTAGAAAAAATGGAACATACTTGCGTCAGACACATACCCATATCCGACACTCACACCCAAGTTTAAGTAATATAAAAATTTTCTATAGTACAATCATGAGCATACCTTCAAGCTAACAATGTCAAATAGGGTTTCATTGTCATGAGCAGAAACATAATTGACCTGAAAATGACATAGAGATATAAACTTTATGGTTTTAGAAAAGATTATAATCTTATTAAAGAATGCTTACCACTTTTTTGGATAAGTTATTTGAGAATGTTTACACTTGACATTTAACTGAAATATGCATTGTTGTTGGTTTCAAAAAGATTATTCTTATTACAGTATGTAAACATATAACAAATGATATGAAATACTTGAAACACAATCAGGACATGACAAAATACACGAAAATGACACGGATATACAAATTGTCAAATCTAATCAGATGCATGATGTACAGTCAATGAAATTGCTTATTTTTCTGATTTGGATCTCTACAAGAGAAACCAAACATCCACAACAAGTTGTGAAGAATCTACCAACCGTTTGCAAGACCAAAAAACAAGTAATAATAACAAGGTATAACAATAAAGTTTTTCAGCATTTATATATGGAACAAAATTCCTAATCTCGAAAAAAATTCACAGCATGTTCCTAAAGAACAAATCATCCAAAGAACCCTCACCCAAAAACCCTTTGGATTTCCCTAGGACTGCTCCATGGCAATCCCTTTGCAAGTCGGGATCTGCTAACTACTGTTGTTTCCCTTATCTTTTCCCTTGAGAAGAGGATTTTACCCTCAGAGGGGAGGTGCACGGGACTCTTACTAAGTTAAGAATGACTGACAGCAAATATCCTACAAAAATTTAACACTAGAAAGTAGAATGCCACACTCAAACCAAACAGGGTTCATGAATTAGAGCAAAGTACAATTGCAATCACAAAGTAAGATACATACTGTTTCTGTGGGGCATAAGGCATAACCAACAGGTATCCCGCCATAAGAGAAAACTTCAGATCCTTTCCTCTAATAGAAAACATCAAGTTACAAAATGAAACAACATGAGAATAGCATTTCTTGGCCGTAACATTCAAAGATAAAGAGGTAAAAAAGGTAGAAACCTTTAAAAGTTAGATAGAAATTAAAGTATAAAACATAAAAAAGACTCTAGTGACAGTGGAAGAGTAGCAAAACATTTTGGCTTCATGGAAATATTAAGTCTAATATAAAAGAAAATCCATGCCACATTTGTGAAAGTAGATGAAGTAACAAAGAGGATGAAGCAATGTCCAAAAAAATAGCTTGCTTGCATTACTCAAACTTATATCTCTGACACACAGAGTAACAAGTTTCTATTTACACAACATACATTCAATGCTGTCAATAGAAAACCTAGATTGAGTAAAAAGTTTCAACTTATGCATCAAATAAGATGATTGTCAACAAACTCGGGTAGCACATTTCACATAAGAACAATTTAGTTGGGAAAAGCATAATAAAATAAAACCCATCAGAAGCAAAAGAAGACAAAACATAAGCCGCATTCTTTTTATAAGGAATTATATTGTTGCATCACCAGAATAAATTTTCATAACTACAGATACATCATTCCAACAAGATTAATCTATACCTCTTTTCCTTCAAAATCAGTGAGCACAAAATCCCGCAAATTTGCAGCCATACCAACCTAATCACGTTAATCCAATTTAATTAGTTTTAAGACAAAGGATAATCCAGTTTGCAGCATCTGGATCTGATAGCAAGGGATCATAAATTGTAGCATGATTAAAACATGCAGCACCACTATAATTGCATTATACACACACACATGTTCCAGTGTTAAAAATGTTATTCTCCAAGCTAAACATAACAAGAGGAAACAAAACGATTAAGAACAATTATGCAACTATGTTAATCCTATTTTAATGGGAATCTACTAAGTTTACATGCAGATGGTATTATCAACTCAACCACAATCAAGTGGATATATACACTGCAAGGTAAAATAGCATTTAAGCAGGTCCTTAGCTATATAAGTTCATAAAAGAGTTTAGCAAAATAAAGATAATTCAAAATGCAATAAAAATACCTATGTTACTCCAAACCTTCATTTTCCCTTATGTATCAGTGTTTGACACTCATGTCCGACACTTATTCAAACATTGGTATGGGGGGTATGATCATCCAAACATATGGAAAAACTTGGAAAAAAATGAACACACTTGCGGTGGATACATAACCGTATCCAACACTGACCCCCGAGTCATAGTAACATAGTTTAAAATCATCTATTAAACATTATCACATGTTCAGATCAAGATACTTAACCTGGATGTGGTCCTTTGCTGAAGCAAGCATCGCTTTTTCAACAGCTTTTGTACCATGATCATGACCATTAGGCTGCAAAAGAAGAAAAAGAGGATACTAAATAAAAATAAGTTACTGTATATTTTGCCAAGAAAAAAAAGAGCACATGCAGAAACAGTTTTTTCAACAACAGTATAGCAATACTTAATAAACTGAAGCAAAACTTAATTTTTATAAAATCACTTTCAAACCAAAAAAAAAAAAAAATACAGGCGAGAAATTAACAATAACGCTTTTCACCAGTATCAACTGCTGCACAATATGTATGAACAATGATTCTTCTTAGATGCATATCATGGAAGAATCCAAGAAATTATTCACATGGTGAACCAAAAATGTAACTGTTGAACCTTTTTATATCTCATATCAGTTATTTGCGATGTACAGTGGCCATTAATGAGAGTTGGTTTTCCTAACTAGTGCTAATTAGTTTAAGGTCCAGATGTCTTAATGCGGAATTAAAGATGACATAATGTAAAGCACCATACGAAAGTTAAGACACAAGTATGTATGTCTGTGTGTGTGTGTGTGTGTGTGTGTGTGTATATATATATAGTCCTAATAGCTGCCAAATAAATTCTCAATTGTAGCCAATTTTTCCCTATAAGAGGGTGGTCTAACAAGATAGCATGAAAATAGAGAAGTGTAAGTCCTATTAATAGGATTAAATTTTTCATTACCTCTAAAAACAGGCCTGTTATAAATCCTTGCTGAAGAGGATGACCAAATGGAGATCCACCAAGCATTGCATCCCGAATTCGATCATTAAAACTGAGTAAAATTAACAAAGCATAAAACCAAACAAAGCCTGTAAAAAATGCATGTCCATATGAAAGGATGATGATCTTTTTCGATTTGAGAGAAATGATTAAAAAAAACAGAAATTATGGGCTTTGGCAAACTGGCAACAAGACCACACAGCAGAATTGTGAGATAATGCGTAAAAAGGGTCAATTTTTTTTTTTTTTTGTAAATTTGCACTTAATGTTAGTTCCAAAATAAATGAACTACTTTCTAGATGAAATAAAATAAATATATTTGGGAACATTCCATACTTTATAGTTACTCTGGATTTTCTATTGCAAGCATCAATGGTGTAGGTAACAAATGAGTCAGCCTATGTTGCTCCAACTTTTCATTTTTTTTAAGTAAATCCATTGCAAGCATCAATGGTGTAGGTAACAAATGAGTCAGCCTATGTTGCTCCAACTTTTCATTTTTTTTAAGTATCAGTGTCCGACAACTGTATTTGACACATATCTAGACATAGATACGGGATATGATCCTCCAAAGAACTCCAAATACATTAAAATCTTGAAAAAAAAATTGAATATACCTGTATCAGACACATCTGTCTGATACGCACCCTAGTCCAAGTAACATAGGTGTCAGCAATGGCACTTATTTTGCACCAAATTAAAAGTTCAATGGTTTGGTAGAACCAAATATAATGGCTTAATTTAAGACCTGAAGAAAGTTCAATGGCTACATCATACTTTATCTCAATGCTTTCTTTTAACTCATCCTAGCATAATAATTACCAAGCCAATTACAAGCCCCAGATTCTGACTTATTACCAAATATATTTACTTTTTTATCCCTTTTTCTTAGAATATCTATTCTGGTTAATAGCAATTGAAAATACGATAGATGTGGTTTATAACCATTGCAAAAGTAATCGAGCATGATAATTACAAGGCCAACTACAAGCCCGAGATTCTGACTTATTACCAAATATATTGACTTTTTTATCCCTTTTTCTTAGAATATCTATTGCTAGCTAATAGCAATTCAAAATACAATAGATGTGGTTTATAACCATTGCAAAAGTAATGGAGTTACCATGGGTAATGACCTCTATTATATACTAAACATTTAGTTTGAAAATACCCATTTTATTTCGGCATGGATATTTACCTGGCAATTTTTGGATGAACACAAACCATATTCTCTTTCTTTTTTTTTTTTTTTTTTGAACATCTAAAACTTGCTTACTTCATATACAAAATTAAAATTTTGAATTAATTTTTCATTACTTTGTGTTCACTGGCATTAAGAAAAATATTGAACATCGATATTATTACAAAAAGAAATTTAAAATTTTAATATAGATTACCTTAGAGACAAAGTTCTTTAAAATTCTGTGTTGAGTCAAAAAGTTGACTTTTGTTGAGCGGAGGTAAGTATATAATTAACAAAGGGAATGTAAGGAACAGTTAGAGATTTGTATTTAAGAAGTACCTTCCTATTCCAGTCCCACAAATGTTAAATTGGGAAGCGTTTATCCCACGCCCATTTTTTGCAACTTCACCGAAGTCCCATCCTTCACCATATCTGTAAGTAAGAAAATTTCCATCTAAAACACAGCAAGCATAGTTGTTCGATAAAAAACTCCAAAATTTTTTAAACACAAAGTTCCATAGAAAACCACTGGATTTTGAGTACTTTCCTGTAAAACTACATTGCTCTGACTCATCATTTTTATAAAAATTGCTCATACGCGACACATATTTGAACAATATAACCTTATAGGGACCCTCCAAGTAGATAGAAAAACTTAGAAAAAAATGAACATACCCATGTTAGAAACATACCTTGTTTGAGACAAACCTAATTCCGAGTAACATTGCTACAAAACATTTTATTTATTTATTTTTTTAAGGGAAAAAACATTTTATTTCTAATCTTGTAATTCAAACCTTTGATCTTTAAAATTATTTAATTTGGATATTTTAACCATTTTTTAGAGGGGAAAGAAACACGATTGAGAATTCATTAAGATAACATCATTTTGATTTCATAACTATTTTTTCTTGTATTTGACTCATTCTTTCTTCATTTCTTCTTTTACTTTTCTCTTTGCAAAACACCTTGATTAAATCTCTCTCCCACCCTAGGTTTCTCTGTCTAACATTCTTCCTCACTCCTCAAAAGGTGGCTGCAACTGAGAGACCGAGGAGCAGGGAAAGGTTACAGAAAGAAAAAGAATAGCTGTTATTGATAGAAAAGTATAAGAAGAAAATGAAGGGAAAAACAAGATAAAAATCAAAAGGAAATTAAGAAAAAAGGAAAAGGAAAGACAGAATAAGAAAAGAAAGCAACTCAAAAAATATCATCATGCGGGTAACCATTAAATTTAGGTGGAAAGTTTGAACCTACGTTACTCGAATTCGGGTATGTGCTCTAGATGAGTATGCTAATTTTTTTTTACAGTTTTTCTATGTATTTGGATGGTCATATCCCTATATTCACATCCAAAAATGAAGAGTTAGAACAACATAGGTTTGAATTGTAATAGTCTCTTTGAAAATTAATGGTCTGAATCACAACATTTTAAAATCAAGTCAACATGATTTTCTACATAATCTACCCTACTATTTATATTACGAAAATGTAGAGCCATTTCCGACATAAGCACTAAAAAAGGAGTCACAAAGATAGAAAATCATTTCATGAAAACTCACATATAAATTTTTGAACCATCAACCCCATCCCTTTCCTTTGCTAGGCTACAAAGTGCATCTTTTGCTTTAACCTATGGAGAGATCAAATTTGTTTTGCTTTGGTTAAATTGCTAAATATAGGAGAAATAAAGTGATCTAAAGACACCAAAACCACAAGAAAATATAAATAATCACCACATAATTGATTGCCAGCTCAAAAGATCATCAATAATGGAAAACTCAACCATGTATTGCTCACTAGACGAGTTCTTCGCACATCCATCTATCATTATTTGAAACAATTTATGTTGACAAGAAACCGACATACTATATATTAGAGCTTATATCATTAACTTGCATGAAAAGCCTCGTTCATAATTTTAATATACCGAACATATTCATTTCAACAGTTAACTGAGCTATTTATACGGCTTAGCTCCATTAGTAGACCATGTCTATGTTACACATTCATTTTCTCTAAATTACTTATGTCTAACACAAATTCAGATGCAGGTATTGGGATATGATCCTTTAAATATATGGAAAAACTTAGAAAAAAATAAAAATAAGCATACTAGCATCGGACACATTCATATCAGACACTCAACCCTGAGTCCGGGTAACACAAGCCCATGTATGCATAAAATTATGTGTTGCTTATCACCTCATAAGTCATGACTTGTATAAATATGGGAAAACTAACAAAGCCATTGTCGAAAATAATAATTTAATACTTCTAGAATGTTTAAGATCATGGTTCATTGGATATGTGTTCGTCCCTCTAGATGAATTAATTATAGTTCATGTATGAATACAGTTATGGTTCATGTATAGGTTTAATTAAGTACATGCATCTATGGCCTTCAATAAAGTCCATGTATCTACTCATCTTATGTACTTATATATAGCCTTTGTGATAGTGAATGGAAATCAATCCAATTCATCTCAAGAAATCCTCTTCCTTCCTAAACAATTTTCTCCTTTTTCCTACAAAGTAGTATCAAGAGCTGGTTTACTTAGCCTTAAGAAATGGCAACCGATAGTTTATTTTCATTCCAATTTCCTCACCTTACAAAGGAGAATTATCAAACTTGGTGGCTTTGTATGAAAGCACTACTTGGATCCCAATATGTGTGGGAAATTGTAGAAAAATGTTTTAACCCTCCTGAAGATGAGCCGTCTTTACCTCAAATTAAGAAAGATGCTTTGGCAAAGACAAGAAAAAAGGATCAACAAGCCCTTAACCTCATCCATCAAGGGTTGGATGAATCAATGTTTCTGAAAGTAGCCGATGCCACTACCTCTAGGGAAGCTTGGGAGATTTTGCAAAGCTCCCTTCAAGGAGTTAACAAGGTGAAGAACGTTCGACTCCAAATCTTAAGGGGTGACTTCGAAGCTTTATGTACGAAAGAGTCTAAACCTATTTCAGATTATTGTTTAAGGGCGAAGGTCATTGTAAACCAATTAAAGAGGTATAAAGAAAATATAGAAGATGTTCTTGTGGCGGAGAAAACTCTTCATTCCTTGAGCCCAAAATTTGATTATGTGGTTGCGTAATTGAGAAGTCCAAGGATCTAGTCACCATGATGATTGAGCAATTGGAGGATTTTCTACAAGCTCATGAAGAAAAAATCAAGAAGAGGCACATAGAGCCTTTGGAGCAAGTCCTAAAATCCAAAGTTTTTATCAAGGATGATGGAGGTGAAAAAAGTCGGAGAACGAGGAAGAGGAAGAAGCAACCATGGCAACACCAACAATAATGAGAGTAGCCTTCAATCGACTAGAGGTCATGGAAAAGGTAGAAGAAAAGGTAGCGGTAATGAAAGAAGGTATGACAAATCTAACGTTTAATGTTTTAGTTGTCATAAATATGGACATTACTCTTGAGAGTGTAGAAATAAAGTTGATGAAAAGGACAATCTTGTTGACAATAAGTAAGAAAAGGAGGAGCCAACCTTGTTGCTTACGCTCAAAGTGGAAGAGAAGGACGATTCAAGTTTATGGTACAACGTTAATAGAGCAAGCAATCACATGTGTGGCTACAAAGAAAAATTTGTGGAAATCAATGAAAAGGTGAATGGTAATGTTTCCTTTGGAGACTCTTCTAAAGTCCAAATTCAAGGAAAAGATACAATTCTAATTTCCTTAAGAGATGGCATCCATGGGCTTATTTCCAATGTTTATTATGTACCTAAACTAAAAAATAATATTTTGAGTTTGGGGCAACTCCTTGGAAACTAATATGAAGTTCACATGAAAAATGGTTGCTTATGGCATAGAGATCAAAATGCAAATTTGATTACAAAGGCGTTTATGTCAAAGAATAGAATGTTCTTGTTGAATCTCAAGAAATCCTCTTCCTCTCCAAATACTACTCTACCTCATTTTCCCATATGCAATTAAAATTTCAATGGAAAGCCTTCTTTATTTCTCTCTAAGTCTTTTAATAGGAAAATCGTAAAGGTAAGCTACATACCATTGTATGTTTCATAATGTGACCCATAAGATCAAAACGAAACCCATCAACCTGACAAATCCATCAACAAATAAATGTAAATGAAGGGCGAATTTCAGTAATAATTCATAAAAATAACATCTATGAAAGAAAGTTTCATAAATATACAAGAAATAAAACAATCTAATTACTTAAGAAAAGTAACAAATAAAATATTTTTACCTTATAATTAACCACCCAGTTCAAAAGATCATCAATAATAAGGCGCTCAACCATGTAATGCTCACTAGCAGTGTTATTGACACATGTACTATTCTCAATGAAACCATCTGTGTTCCTTCTCAGATAGTAACCTGGAACAATCTATAAGGAACTTTCTATCATGACAAAAGGATAAAAAGTCATTGCTACCCAGATAATATAAGCAACTTGGACAAAAAATAATAATGACCTTGTCGAGAACAGAATCCTTATCAAAAGGACCACTTGCATGCAAGTGATTATAAACAACATCCAAAACAACACGAAGACCAATATGGTTGAGTGCCTGTAGGCAGAAAGTGAAACTGTTTAAGTGAGTAGAGATGAATTTCTTTAGTTTTTCAACATAAAACAAATAATGCAACATTGATGGTTCCATTGTTAGTATTTTAAACGCTCAATGGCCCCAACTTATGCTACTTCAACTCTTCATTTTTCTTAAAGTACCCATGCCCGACATTTTTTTTGGAAATGGGGATTTAACACTTCAGGGACCCTTCAAATACGTGGAAAAACTTTAAAAAATTGAACATAACCATGTTAGACACATGCCTGTATCCAAAACTCACTACCGAATCTAACAGAGGCCCAACATGCAAAGGAGGAAAAGAAAACATCTAAACCTGAATCATCTTCCTAAACTCAATTATACGGCATGGACCATTCGGGTCACTTGCATAACTTCCCTTTGGGACACCCCAGAGAATAGGATTGTACCTTCATAAGGCAATCAATGAAGCATTAAAGGATATACAAGGCAATAGATATGGCGATTTCTTATCCAAATTTTTGTCACATGCTTACCCCCAGTTATATGAATCATCATTCTGGATGGCAGTAATTTGCGCTTGTTGCTCTGCTGAATCTGGTGGTAGGTTCTCCAGAATAATGGGATCTGCAACAGCGTTGATGTTGAAAAAATAAGCTGCCAATACAACTAAGGAAAGCCGAAACCAAGCACATATATATATATATATATCCAACTATCAAACGAAAAGATTAGCAACCATATATACAAAAGGAATTTTGAGAAAAAGTTAAGTTACATTTGACCAGCTACATTATGATAATGTTCAAACCCTAAACTTTTGTTTAATTTTCTGAAGTCATGATGTACGTAAGTTAGGATTGGAAAGGGGAAAGGCTAAATCAACAAAGCCGGAAGGAGAGTCAACCTAAAAGAACTTTTTTTTTAAACAATAATAAATAAGTTTAAGTGTTAAACACTAACCGTTAAACTTAGATAAGGTTAAAATGAATTTGATTAATCACAAAGACACAAAAGCCTCCTTTTGGTTAAAACAAGCAACCCTTTTTTTTCCTACTTTTTTGGGGGATGGTTTTCTCTCCTTTCAGAGAGGACAAGGGGCAGTGAAGGGAAGAAATGGAAACAAAAGAAATTGTTGCTTTAAATAAAACCTATGTTACTTGGACTCAGTTGTGAGAGTTGAACATGGGTATGTTCAATTTTTTCCAAGATTTCCATGTATTTGGAGGGTCCTTAGAGGATCATATCCCATACCCATGTTCGAATATATGTTGGACACAAGTACTTTCAAGAAAAATAATGAGTCGGAGCAACATAGAATACAACATCCCAAGACATTAAACTAGGAAAATCTCTTACCCACATACTTCCAATTCTCCTTCTCATCATCAACACCACCAAATTGGAAGGTTGGCAACAAATGAATATGAGTAATGCCAGCATTTGATAACTTCTTCAAATGGAGCACACCTGCTGAGTCCTTCATATTGCATGAACTAAATGTTAAGAAACGAATAATCAATGCATAATCATCTTTAACCCAAAGAAAAGCAAAAAATAAGTGCATAGTCATAGCATTTTCTTGTCCTTAAACATGAAATTTTTATGCATAGTCCGCTTCAACTTCCATTTTTTTTCAATCTTAGGCTCCAATCAAATATCTAAAGAAGTGGATCATACAAATGTAACTTGGAACTTTAATTTTAGACAAAACTCAAAAAATACCATCCCGTGTAACAAAAGTAATAGTTTGCTTACAAATCATGCAATTTTACTAATACTATTATTCCCGACAACAAATACCAATGTCTGCAATCTGAGAAACTAAAACTTATATTTTACATTTCCTTTCAATTTTTCAACATCTAAAAAAAAAATTAAAAGCAAAGATAATTTTGATATTTCCAATATAAAGAAGGCATAAAATCGAAAACCTTCCTAAAACGATGTGCAAAAGTCAAACAATACTTCTAACTCCATATGGTACAAATACATTTGTATATAGAACTTGCGTGTGGAAAATGCCTAGTTTGTTCCTAATCAATCAAGGATCCAATTAAAGATTAAGAAACTACACCAATTCCAGAAAAGAAAGATGCAAAGGAAATTAAAATCATGCATGCTCAGCAATTTTGTATTGTAGCAGGAACTACAAACATTTTAGATTTATGGTAGAGACTAGTAGACAAAACTATGCATACTTTTGAGAATAATTTTCTTAAAAAATAAGGATCACAAGAACACAACTACCTGCAAGGTGAAAGCCATATAACCACCACGAAAGTCAGGAAACACAGTTTCGCCATTGGCACTGCAGTAGCGACAAAAATTCTCATTATTAATACAAATTCTTGAACACTGCAAAACGGCCAAAGAATAAAAAATTGACAAAACCTAATTTAGCACATAAGCGAAATTTAGAACTTTGTGACATTTTTGGCTATACAAACCTATGTTGCTTCAACTCTACGTTTTTCTTTAGTACCCATGTCCAACACTAGTGTATGACACATATTTGGACATAGGATGGGGATATGACCCTCCAAATATATAGAAGAACATTGAAAAAATTGAACATACCCATTTCCAACACATACCCATGTCCGATGCTTACGCTCAAGTCCAACTAAAAGATACAAACCTTTTGGTTGATTACCATGGCCCTTAAAAAGGGGTGGTAATAAGCAAGCTAGGGTTCAAATTCCCCTTCTCTCTTCCTCCCCACTCCAAGTCCCCATACAAGTACTTTTCAATTGAACAAAAAATAAAAATTATAGTAAAAGGATAACATGATCTGCAGCTCCAAGGACTCGTACGTACACAGGGCCGGCTTCACATTTTAAATTTGGGCCTGATGTTTAAAGTGACTCTTCCTAATCAAATAACTCTACAAACTATTTGAACACCGCCCAACAAAGATCTTATCAAATACTACAGACCGTCCAAATAAAACTATACACTATTTTGGAGAAAGAAAGCAAATGTTAGCTAGATTAAGTTGTACAAACAATAAAAGAATTCCATATCTACCTGAAATCCCGTACGTGTAGCTCATATATACTTATGTCAGAGAAAGAAAGTAGATCAGGCTTCTCATCTGCCAATTTATCCCATCCTTCAGGTTTTAAATTGTCAGATTCAAGATTAACGAACAAAGTTCGCCTTCCATTATATGAAAGCCTGCTTCAACAACGAAACAACATAAACATCACATGAAATAAACAGAATGTTTATCTCGATTACATAATATAACAATGACCAGGTAGGAGCCACCGTATAACTTTAGACATGAATCACCATAATTATTCCAGAGAATTATTAGCTAACTGAGAGAAGCCAGCATACCCTCTTGCATATGGATCATTGGCATAACATTTTTCAATACGCAAGGTGCTCGGATGATACACAGATACTTCATACATGTAGTAGCAGCCTTCCCAACTTTTTGGTCCTTTAGTACTCCAAACACCATTATTTTCCTCGAGCAGGATAATTTCCAGGGGACTCCCACCAACTGGATCCTTATAGATGTGGGCATACACTGCCTAATTTAATTCATGGATAAGCGAAAAAAAAGAATAAAAGCGTGTTATTAGTTATGTGAATGAAAATGATTCTAAACAGCAAAAATGAGATTTCTTCAATTTTCTTAAAGTAGCACAATGCCTGAGCGGTGGGAGCCCAGAGGTAGAGAGAGACCGCTTCTTGTGAATAAAAAGCACCAAGAGGACCATCATATGAGAACAGTTCATCTAGGACACCAGGTAACTGCAAACCAGTAGCATTGCTGCATTTTCCATGGGCTGTATAGAAGAAGGATAAAGTATATAAACATGATTGGCACCAAATTAGAAGCACTAACTGGCCAAAGATATTAGAAGCACTATTGTCAAGAGCGAGAAACTGATGAGAAATGCATCCAGACACTGGATGAAAGTGACTTCATCAAACAAACTAATGCTCATGCAACCATAGAATTTACAAATAAATAAGATGCAACTCAGAAAAATGCAAAAGAAATACAGAATAGCAGCACTATTTTATTGTGATACATCACCAAACCAATATTGCCAACTTAAAAGAAAGATCCCATAACAAAAGTCCAACAGATCAATCAATGTACCAAAAAGCGTACAAAATTAAATATAAATACCTGAATAAACAAATTTAAAACTGAACTGAATGAACAAATAATTCAATTTTTATCTCGAATCAAGATTAAAACTTTAACACTAAAACTTGATTAAACTCAGACTGAATTTCGAATATCAAATTTTAAATTTAAGAAACCTTTTACTATTTGAGCTCGCTAATATTCATTCCTAGTTTTTGAATGCAGACAACATTAACTCTAAAAGAGATGCGAACTAAATTGAAACTAATATGTTTTAATTAAAATTCAACCAAAGTTAATTATACCTTTGCATACACTTACAAAGTTTAATTATAAAAATATAAATATCTCCATAAACGTTTATTGAAAACATATATTTTTATATTAATATTTATATGTTTTATAATTAAATTCGAATAAAAATATTTTTTTCTTAATGAACAGTACTTCAAATCAGATTAGGTTGGCCTGAATTAAAATTTTCTATTAAAACACAATCTAATACGTTGCATTACTTCATCATATTAACATTCGTTTACTTAAATCTTTTTCACATCAACATTTGAACGTGTTCTAATAGTATTTCACTTTTCCCATAGATAAAAATATTAAAAAGAAAATAAATCAATGTACCAAAAAGCGTACAAAATTAAATATAAATACCTGAATAAACAAATTTAAAACTGAATTGGCATGAATAGGCTCTTAGCAACAGCAGGTATTTTATTATAAAATGGCAAAGACAAAATTGACGATACTTAAAAACTTATCATCCAAATATGAGATCATTTACTTCATCACTGGTGGCAAATAATTCGCGCATAAATAGAAGAGAAAAGAAAAGAAAGATGACACCAAAATACTTACAGTTAAATGCAGCAACTGCTAATTGGCATTTTACGAGATTTTTGGCATCCACAGCAGGAGGCAATTTGAAAGCTCTATAGTCTCGAATATGAGGAAACTTATCGATTACCTAACAAGATCAAAGCAGGAAGTGTAAGTGAATTAAAAGGAGTACTTCAAACTTATGAAAAATATACCACGTTATGGTGGATAAGCAAAATTTGTAGGCAAACCGCACAAGGAGACCAATAACAACTAGCAGTGATAGAACTCAAAGTTTTCATTTATCACTGAAAATGGAGAAAAAGAAATGTAATCACATTTGGAGGTAGCCCACAGCTGTCCTCCTCAAGCTTAATTTCCACATCTTGGCCTGTCATGACAAAGATAATATCAAAGTTAGAATAATGGGGTTTTTTATGTACAGCAAGGATATGAGGCTTCTCAAAAACTTAGATCACCATTATTGAAAGGTAATTGTCAGCACGATCCAGACCTTGAATTCCATCCTCTGAAACAGATAAAACAGCAACTTTACTTGCATACAAGTAGCAGGAACCCTCCCCAACATTCACATTCCACGCGATTACAGTTTCTGTAACCCAGTACGCTCTCGAATACAACAAACTGTCCTGCAATTTATCACCATTTTATTAGCACGCTTTCATGCAAACCAAATATTTCAACCAGGTGTTAAATGTTATGTGTGTGTGTGTATATAATTCAATTATTAAGGTCTCAAGTTTTCTTCCCAATCGCATATGTTTTGCTAATTCTTCTCAAAACATTCTTATTAAAAAACCCATGTTTGTTTTTCAGCATTCCAAATTAAATTGAACCAGGATTTAATCTTATTTATTAAATTTAGTTCTTAAAGAAACGAGAGAAAAAAATGAAACCCATTTCTCTGAATGCAATAAAAATACTCAAACTACCATCTAAACCCGTATATAATATCAGCCAAAGGGAAAAGTATAACCAAAGAAGAGAAATTTGAACTTAAAAAATGAAGGAAACTATCACTTCAAAATTCGTACAAGCCGAAACCATCAATTGAAAATATGTAGAAACCCCAAAGACAAAATGAAGAAGAAGAACCTGAGACGAAGAGGAGAGTTGAAAGGTCATGGAAGAAGACGAAGAAGAAGAAGAAGAAGAAGAAGAGCAATGAAAGGGTCGTTTGGGAAAGGACGGGGAAGAAGAGAATAAAGGAGGGAGAACAGGGTTTGGTTTTGAATGGAAACGACATCGTAAAGTAGGAGTGAGAGGACAACGAAGAGGCTTGAAGGTTTTTGGCAATGGTGGTGACTGGAGAAGTGAAAATGGCAGACAAAGTACATTAACCATTTTGATTCTTTTTTTTATTTTTTCTAGGCTAATGTCCGTCGAATGCTCAGAGGAAAAGAGAAAGCAAAGCAAGTAAAAAGATGATCTTTCTTAGATATTTTTCTTTCTGTCATATCCATTGGCAAATGGCAATGGCAGAGATGAAATCATGAAAAAAAAAGAATCAAAAATAATTCTATATATATCATGAATTTCCAACAGAATCAATCTGAATAATAATTTGGATATTGAATTTTAATGAAATTCTTTAAATGCCATAATTATTGTTACTACTAATTTTGCTTCTCCCATTACAACTTTTTCAACCTCAATTTCATGTTCTAATTATCCTTATTCCATCAATGTCACTTTCCATCAAACAGAACAATATTTTTTTTTTATTTTTTTAATAAAAATATCTAAATTCAAAAATTTTAAAAAATTATATACAATAAAATTTAAATCGATCAATATTTATTAAAAATAATTAAATAAATTAATTTTATTAAACTTAAAATTTTATAACTAGCTTTGAAACTTATCTTTAGAGATTATAATCAAAACAGAACTCAAATTTGTGTTTTAAGAAAAAACAACTCGAAAATTGGAATATACGAATCTGTTGAAACATCTGACTCATCAACCTCATCACTCGAATGGATGCATAATTAGAACCTAATTCTCTCTATCTATGTTTTTGAATTGTATGATTATAGTATTTGATACATTTCCTTATATCCTTTCAATTCCAACGGTGATTTAAAAAAAAAAAATTGTTTGATTAAAACTAAAATTATTTATAAATCGGATTATGATTCAAATTTTTTTATCTAAACTTAGTTTCAAATCGAATTGAATCAATTCGATTATCCATTTTATTAAAATTATAAATATAAAATAATAAAAATATTTTTTTATTTTATAATTAAATTTAAATATAAATATAAGTCTATCTCGTCCTTCTACGACTAAAACCTAGGTTAATTTAGGATATTCCGATTTCTGAATTGTTTGAAACAAAGTATTAATTCTTTTCTCCATAAAAATTTTGGTTTAAATTTATTTCCTTACAGCCTAGATTGATTTGGGCCTCTTCTAATTGTCTTATTGTTTTGAAAGAAATTATTTATTCCGTCGGCCATTTGTTTTTTTCTTTTTAAGTGATAAGTTAATACCTTGATTAAAAATAAATATGTTTTTGATCATCCAAATTGTCCTTTGGCATCTATAATTCATTTGTATAGATGATTGAAAAGTTCAAGATAACGCCTATTGGTTGGGAAAAAGTTGACACCTATACTCATTCTATTACTAAAAGAATTTCCAAAGGACAAGTGATTGACACGTGGCTTGATGCTTAAAGGTATTATCATTTGATAATTTGTGGTATAGTATTTTATTTTATTTGATCATAATTATATATAAAATATTTTATATTTATATTAATTTTAATATATTTATAATTTATATTAAATAATTTTAAAAATATATTTATATCATATTATATTATATTTTTATAATTTTATATTAATATAATAATATCAAATATTATTAAATCTATAATAATAATCTATATTAAAAGAATCTCTAAAGGATGAGAGATTGACATGTGTTTTGGCTTTTAAAGGTATTTGTCCTTTTGTTTGGGGTATTATGAGAACAGACATGGCAGAGATGGAAAGTTTGGGAGACGAGGAGAAAGATGGAAAAAGAGTATGAGAG
>JAQSVH010000010.1:23736564-23757163 GCA_029448705.1 Adansonia digitata | reverse complement strand
CCAAAGGTATGATGTGAATTGAAATTTGATAGACTTGTACCGTAAGAATTTGAAGTTGAGCGCAGATGTGGTTTTTTATGCCCCTTCGGATTAACGCGGCACATATATCATTTTTATTTTGATACTAATATATATTAGTATAAATATGTTTTGATATATTATTTTAAATTTATTAATATTTTTTAAATATTTTTTCATATATATTTATAGTATACTTTCAAGTTTTTTAAAAAAATATATATTGTATAAACATGTAAATATACTTTTATTATATATGTATAGAATTCTTATGCAAATATAAATTTTAAAATTAAAAATATTTA
The DNA here is from genome assembly GCA_029448705.1 of Adansonia digitata. NCBI lineage: Eukaryota > Viridiplantae > Streptophyta > Magnoliopsida > Malvales > Malvaceae > Adansonia > Adansonia digitata. Next base: position 23,756,840 of record JAQSVH010000010.1, on the reverse strand, counting down.
ATTTAAAAACTTTAAACATCAAATAAATAAGTATAAAAATATTTAAAATATAATAAATTATTATTAATTAGATTAAATAAACTAATTTAGTGAATATAGTTTATTTTTAAATAACTGTAAAAAATAAAAAAAAATCAAGATAAAAAATTAAAAATTAGTTTTAAAAAATTAGATAAGTGAAACTCTTTAAAAAATATATAAAAATATTAAAATTTGTATCAACCGGTACACCGGCATCTTCTGTAATTTTCTATTGCAGATGGCTACAAGCTTGGTGATGGGGTTAGTGATTTCCGCCCAAAGTTTGAAGCTTCATAATGGAGATTATCATCTAATGCCAAGGAAAAATTTCCCAATTGGGACTGGGCTTGCAAAAACAAAAGACTAATTAAGAGCAAATGTTTGCGAATAGAGCAGTGGAGAGGAGTTTGAGTATGTGTTGCTTTACCTAATAGGATTCCCATTGACGAAAACAGCAATTTTGGCAATGCTGCTCAGCTATATTCAGATTGCAAGTTACAAACAATGCCTCAACAATAATTTAGAACTATGCCTTCAACTAATAATGGAAGATTAAAGCAATAGAAAGACCAAGCTTTAGAGCAGTACACACACACACACACACACACACACACACACATATATATATATACAGAGAGAGAGAGAGAGAGAGAGAGAGAGAGAGAGCCAAAAGAAATATAATGGGTGGGAGGATTTGATAAATACTTATGTACTTCATATTGTTAGTTGATTTACAACCCACCAATTAAAATTTTGATTTCTAATACCCAACACCATATATAATAATATCAAACTTCTTATTTTTTATTTTTTAATTTTCCCTGCAGCTGCTATTTGCAACTGCATATTTTATTATACTTCAAAATGATAATTATAGATTTAATAACTATAAGTTATTATTATTATTAAATTAATGTTTTAAAATAAAATATGCTTTAAGTTTGGATTATATCAAATTAATCATTCAAATCAAAATTCAAGTTCGTATTCATTAGAGCTCAGATTAATTTATATTTAAATCATTAAATTCAAGTCTCTTTCGATTTTAAATTAACTTAAATTATTTAAATTATCAACTTTTTAATCAAATTAAATTAAATTTATATTAAAAAAATTGATCAAAAGTTTAAAATTCGAATTAAAATCGTCACTCTTTTCGGCTTCCTCACTGTTACTAGGAATTTATTAAACTTTGGTCTACACGGAGAAAAAAAAATTACACGTATCTATCAAGTCTGGCATTTGGGTCAAATCATGACACATCTTTGCGGTTCTTTTCATCTAAAATTATCTTATTATTACAATTAAAAAATTGTTTGTTTGATCTTTAATTAAAAAGTTTTAACTCTTAAACTAATCATTTATGGTACGTTTGGTTGAATGTAATATGTTTTGCATTCATCCCAAATTCGATGAATTTATGTAAAATTGGTGTTTAGTTCAAAATCATGAGATAAATAAAAGGTAGTTGTTTTAATATTTATACCTTAAACATAATACAAAATTGCTTTAAAATATTTGAATCATAGTTATCAGTATCAATTTCAAAGCACAAAAGTTGACATTATTTATGCTTTGATTTTAGTTTGCACTAACCGTATCTGCAGGTACGACCTATCTTGATTGTACCATCCAAAAATAATTATACTTGTTGATACATAACATAAGCTTATAAAAAATAAAATCGTTATTGTTATTAAATTTAATAAATATTAGACATAATTAATCATAAATTTAATAAATATTAAATATAATTATTCGTAAATTTGATAATCATTCAAAATTTTCAACCTTACTACTTAGATTGATATTTGATCTTCTCATATTTTATAAAAGTTCTTTTAGAATATTATATATAATTGATGAATATTTAAAATATAAAATTTATTTAATCTCATCTATTTCATATTTAAAAATATTTTTCATATATATAAATTAAAAATATTCAAAATCTAATAAACCCAAAACAGTACACTGAACACATCGATATTAATACCAAATCAAAAATGATACGCCGACCAATACAATACTAACTATCTTCATTTGAATCTTTTTTGTCGATGATCTGAGTCTCATAATATTTTAATTTACTAAACCAAATTATTACTATAATTATTTCATTCTTTTTTAATTCTATTTTATTTTTACAAAAAAAACTATTTCATTACAATTTTATGAACCAAAATAACTATTAATTTAATTAATATGCCTATGTATAATTAGTAATTGTGAAAATCCATCAAATGACGCTTACCAGGCAACAACAAATGCTTAATAAAGTAAAAAAAGTGAAAAAAAAAAATAATAGAGAAAAATGAAAAGAAATGTAATTTTTGATTTATTTAGAGGGAAATTTAAATAAATTATTTAATAGTCTTATTCACAAAAATTAATTATTCTAAATTAAAAAAATTTTAAAAAATGAACCATTATATAATTACCAAATAATCATTTTTAAATTTTATGTTTTCTTTTTCCTTTTAATTTTAACTTAAGAGTATACTGTTAAACTGATATATTTTCAATTTTTTTCTTTTCAAATTTTTTTTAATTCTATCAAATAATGGATAGAAAGAAATAATTATACTCCCTTTATTTTTTATACCAAGCACATCAAGAAAAAAAAAGGAAAATATATATATATATTTCCGTCTTTTCAACTTTTCTAATTTTCCATTTTTCTATATCTTTATCCATTATACCATATAAAGCATAACCCAAATCCAATGAGACATTCGATTCACTAATTCAATAGATCCCATCAGTTGAATTGAATTGTTTAGTTAAAAAAATTTTAAATATAAAAATAATTTCAATATTAAATAAGCATTAAATACAATAAATGTTTAACAAAAATATAAATTTATCTAAAAAAATATGACCTTTAATATAAATGTAATGGGCTAAAAGTTTAAATAACATTGCATAAAATAATTTTTTTATTAAAAATTAAAAATAAGCTTTCATTCGGTTCATTTTTTGTTTGATTTTTCCCATTTTTTAATCAGATTTTTTTTTTTTTTGGTTCAACTAGTTTTTTCCGATTCTCTAAATTCCCAGCTCTATAACATGTACCGGATCAAGCTAGGCACTAGTTTCCTATTCAACCGGCCAGTCCGGTCCGGTTTTCCAATACTAGTCTAAATGAGGAGCCCAAAAAAAAAAAATTTGTTTGGCAAAGTTAAATGTCGCACAATCTCAAGAAATAATAAACATTAGGAATGCATATTGCATATATACTAATAAAGATGCATGGCCATGAAACCATGGAGTTAGTTCCATCTAGAAAGATAAAAATCAAAACGTAAATCAAGTGATTCAAACAAGAAACCAAGTCATGGAAAATAAAAGTGCGTTACTAGAAACGAGTGAGCTGCTCCAGCTTACGAGCCTGGAAGAACTTACAACGTCTTTTGCCGCTTGATTCTATTTCTTCGCTCTTCCTTTTCAAGGACGTGCTGAAACCGACATTCCTTAATTTTAACTGCCTCCCACCGCTGCCGTTAGCATCATCTTCATCCAATTTATCACATTCCCTATAATATACAATTAGAATATTCAAAAGAACAAATTTTTTCAATCATGTCAACCTCATATACGCGCGCACACACACACACAAAAGTTATTTTTGCTAATCAAGGAACGGAACGATAAGAGCGTAGACATTTTAAACGCAACATTTTAAGCGTTATTTATTCACATATAAAACCTTGGTTGAAAAAACTGGATTGGTCGGTGAGATCAGTTCAGTTCAACTAGAAATTCGGTATGATGCGCAAAATGAAGATTCATTGAACCAGTAAAAAAATGATTTAACTGGTTAAAACTGAATTAAAAATCAGTAAAAGAAAAAAAAAACTGATTTTAGATTTTTTTTTCCTAGTTTTCTTTATAAGTGATAAGATTTGCACATTTAACTTCATAGTTTTATATTAAAGACCATACCATTAAATTGAATATATATATTTTTTAATTATTTACTATATTTATTTCTTATTTAATAATAAAATTATTTATTTAATATTTATGTTTTAATTAAACTGACAGGTCCAAGTTGTCGAACCAATTAGATCAGTAATCGAGATCTCATTGGTTTGACCTTATGGTCCAATTTTTTTAACCTTGTATAGAACAAACCAAATTCATTTCTACATCTCCAGTAATGATTAACTTTTACAATAGCTAATGCTTAATGCAAAATGAAAAAAATCATTCAACTTAGAAGCTAAGGTCAAACTGTCTCAGCAAAAGCTTAACCAAAACTCAAATAAAGGTCAAGCATCTATTGTAGTCGAATCAATTTCAAGCATTCTACCAGTCAGCTCAGTTCATCTGTAGACCTATACATTAAAATAGAGAATAAATAATTCTAGTCGCATGGCAGGTTAACAATGTCTTTATGGTTTAACACTATTTTAAGTTGTACCAATTGGAAGATCGGCGAATATATTTTTTCTTATTTTCTAATAAATAATAAATCAGTTAATTTTCTTGTTTACAGCACCAGTACATATATAGACCACTTTAATCAAACTCGGGTGTGAGTGTCAAATACTAGTATGTACCCGACATGGGTATGTTCAATTTTTGTACATGGGTATGTTCAATTTTTTTCCTATGTTCTTCCATATATTTTGTAAGTTCCTTGGGAGGGGTCATATGCCTACACTCAAGTCCGAAAGTATGTCATGCACCAGTGTTGAACATGGATACTTCAAGAAAAATGAAGAGTTGGAGCAACATAACATATAGACATGATAGATATTGTAAAGACCATGCACAATTATGCGAGAGTATTAAAGACTAAATGGACGAGTGTTAGTTCAATACCAGATCACTTCAACCATATCCTTGCTATATGAAGCGCATGTACCCCAACTGAAGCGCACCAGCGATGGGAATCCAAAGACTGAGTGTTTGTGATGTGACAGCCAAGCCTTCGTTTCAGGATCTGGATAAATCGAAGATAACCAGATCCCTTATTTAATTAACCTTTCCTAATAGGAAAAATAAATAAATAAAAGATATGAAATAAGATAATGTCAAGCACTGTTGACCTCCTGGATATCCAGAACCGAAACTCCTATTCATGTTTTCAGACGTTTCCTCTAGCACCCATTCTCGCAAGGCTTTGTCTCTAGTTACCTGCATGGTTAAATAAAAATAAAATAAAAAATGAAAGCAGTTTAGGAAGAGTCAAAGGGGAGGATTTGGAAAGGGGAGCTAATTACCTTAGCAACTATGCTTGCCCCACTCACAACTGGATAAAGACTATCAGCCTTCTTTGAAACCACAAATTTGATGGAAGGAAATCTTTCAGACAATTTGATTCTATACTTGTCAGCATCTCCAACCGTATCAAGGTAAACCTGAAACAAGGACATGAAAATGTGCCCCTTCGTAGGGTTCCCCTAGAAAAAAAACTTAAAAAAAAGGGTGTTGCTAGATCTTCAAATCTTGCCTACAGTTAATTTTAAAAGGATATTAAAAGAACATTCGGTGATGTAAGTTTGCTTTTGCTATCTAATTTGAAGATATTAATTTTTGTATTGTAAAATAACAACTTTTTACTAGTTGTGCATTCTCACTCTAGGGGTAAAATCCCATCGTTGATCTTCTAATCTTCCATTTTCTTTCAGTAACCTCTTTATAGCTTTAGATTAATCAAAAATATTCAAGCAATTAGCCTTTTATGACTTGTCACTCAATATGGTTTGTATTTCTTCCAATCTTTCCTTATACATAATCATCTAAGAGTATTCAGACTTCCATTCCAACTGTAAATTGATATTAGCTGACAGCATCGAAAAGCAAACAACTAATCAAACAATATTACCATCTCATAACAATAACAACATGCCATTTATTTCACTTTGTTGTGCTTGCGAAGTACCAAAAATACTTGAAAAATCCTTAAAATAACAGATGCAATCACCAGCCAATTCATTTTGGAAAAGTTAGACTTGTACCTCAGTTAGAAGAACTCCCATGTTTAATACCCTATTGATGAGACCAATTGCAGAATCATGCGATATCTCATTCAGGTTCACCTTATTCCTGTTGACAATCAAACGCACGAAATCTTGTAAGAGAGAAAAACATAAGGAAAAGCTAAAAGATGTTAAAATTTCAACAACTGACTTCTTTAGCATTTTAGCTGAGAGCTCCCTCGGATCTATAACATCAACGGACCACCCTATCGACTCATCAGCCTTTAAATTCTCAAATAATTCTTCCCTCTTCTCTTCCTTCAGAGTCTTTGAATCTATGGGTGACAAAAGGATAGTATAAAACTCATGAAACCATACATTTCCTTTTCAATTTATAAATAACTTTTCCATGAAATTAACAAATATGATGGTTTATAGCTTGAAATGAAGAAATAAATACAATCCTTTCACAAAACAACCAATGAGTTAGATTAGTCATTGCAAAAAAATGCTTTAGAAAGAAAATCAAACCAAAATTTCCACAATCAAGCACTAATTTTCCCAAGGAAAATCTTTTCTTCTCTAAATTTATCAGCTTACACCAAAGTTACTCGGACATAAGCATGTGCCCAACATGGATATGTTTAATTTTTTGTAAAGTTTTTCTACATATTTGGAAGGTCTTAGGAGGGTCATATCCCAATACCATGTCCAAATATGCATCAAACATGGGTGTCAGACACGGGTATTTAAATAAAAATGAAAAGTCGAAGCAACATAGTCTTACACCAACCAAAATAATTGTTTTACACATCCACAGTATGTCTTTGAAGTGCCCAACAGTATAATCAATCATTATATCAAAATTTAAAATTTGGGACAAACTTAAGCTAAAAAAAAAAGGAAAAAGAAAGAAAAGATATTCCAAACCAGCAAAATTCAAGGTAGCAAGAGTTTTCTGATATGAGCGAGCACAGTACAGGCATCCGTACACCATGGGTCCTGAAACAAACAAAACTGAAAGAAAATCAGTTGAGGAAACATGGGTAAAGTGTACAGCAACAATTGGAGAGAAATCAAAGTAAAGGATAAAAGAGAGAGAAGACAACCTAAAACAGGGCCACGGCCGGCCTCGTCAATGCCCATAATGCAAGGAGTAGACGCCCATTTGGGAAGAGGAGCTTCCGATCCCATTTCTCTATTTTCTTGTTCTTCAAAAACTGAGTTATTCAAAGCCCAAAGCTGCTGCTACTGCAACTGAAGACTCTTTTTTTACTATAATTCTCACGATTTTCCTCACCAGAAATCAAAGGTTTCGGTTTGCTCCTTTCCTATCCCATTGCCTGCAATTTCCATATGACTTTATTTTTTAAAATTTTATGTTATTTCTCTTTCCATCCCAAAAGAAAAGAATTGTTCTTAGTAGATTTAACCAGAGGCAGGCATTCGATCGAATCGAGTGAACAAAATTTGGATTAGTTGAGTTGACGAGTATTATTTTATCAAACAAGCTCAATTTGAAATTTTACCTAATCGAATTGAGTCAAAAGCAATTTGAGTCAAGTTGAATATATCTATTGTAATTAAAACAAATTTTCAATTATATTTAAGCATGACAAAATGATCTGTGTGTGACTCTTAATAAAACTAATTATCTGCATAATTTCAGGAAAAAAAAAATCCTTGAGATTTGTAGCTACATGTGAATGCTTACTAAGCTATCATGATGTATTTTAATTTCACTGCAGTCACATGGTTACTCAATTGACAATTAAATTCCTAGTAACTTCGTATCCTTTCCAACTAAATATAATACATAAGAAAATGGGTTCAAGTGGAACAAATGTGGAATTCTAAAGAAGAATATAGCTTACCCTTGGTACCATCTCTGCTATCTGAGTGACTTGCACTAGTAACAGCAGGTTCAAGTGTTGAAAGCGTGCTAAGATTTTGATTATCTAATTCTATGCCAGTCTCACTGCCGCTGCTGCTAGCATTTTGGTCTTCAATTTCTTCAGAGAGCTGGCATCATTCAATAGATTTAAAGTCATATACTATTATTATTTAGGACTGAAAATAACAAGAATATAATAACACAATTTCTATATAGAAATTGGAGATGTAATAGACAATCAAGGAATATATCTTATTAACCTTCAAAATCACTATAGCTTGTGAACTTGTTTGTATATATGATGAAATGTTACCAACAGATGAATATCTATACTTTCAAATAGAATCAAAGAAGGTATGTCCCAGGCTATGTTACTTGGACTCGAGTGGGAGTGTCAAATGCGGGTATGTTCTATTTTTTCTAAATTTTTCTAGGTATTTGGAGGGTTATTGGAAGGTCATATCCCATACTCATGTCCAAAAATGTGTCGGACACTGGTACATCAAGAAAAATGAAGGGTCAAAGTAACATAGGTCTAGGGCCATTAATAGTGCAAAAAGGCAGTAGAATTGAAATTGCAAGTTACTTGGGCACGAGATCAGATTTCCACGATCTAAGAAATAAAAAAGACTCCAACATGGTAGAAACTGAAACTGAATAAAGCAAAAGGGAAAGTTCTAAATCTGCTACCATCTTATCTTTCTAATCACTATTAATAGCTATGTTGGCCATGCTTTTAACTCATAAAACTGAAGTTTCTATCTATAGTGATTATTCATTCAATTATTATGTTTTTTGGTTGAGGGAAAAAGCCGTCTGAAACATCCTCGAATATTTGTTCATTCTTAAGTAATTCCCATTTCTTCTTAAACGTTTGTTCACTCAGACGATTCATGGCATGAGTACTAACATACTCTAATCAGTTGAAAACCCCATATCTAAAACGCTTGAATCAGCTGTTTACTCAGGTAATTCAAGGTATGAATATGCTATCTCTAGCAATAAAGCCATGACATCTGTTGAAAACCTTAAACAAATTTTCATTATCATTCCCTAAAACTTCACAAATTAGATTGAAGGAATCAACATTTTGTATAAACTACAAGTTAGAAGTGTAGAATTCCTAGAAAAGAACTTAGCAGTATGGGGTTCAACAAGAACCAAATCTTGAAAAAGCTTGATTTTTGGCCTAAGCTTCCTTTCTCAAAAAGAATTTGTGGCACCAAGGCCAAGACTTTGGAAAAAGAAGTAATTGAGCTTTTCAAAAGGATTTCACATGAGACTAATAATTAGAGATTGAAAAAGCTTGGATTTCATTGAAATCTAGGTTTTCTACAAGGTAACCGTAAAGGGGAGGATTTGAAATTGAGGTGGAAGAAGCAGCAGCAGAAAACATTATTCAGAGTTAGCCTAAATGCATCCTGACACCAAAACAACGCTGTATTGCTTATGTTATCCGGATTTTCGGTTTACTCGAGTTGTACGATTCAAATTCAAGCTAAACCATATAACTCAAACTACTTATTGGAATTGATCCAAAAACTCAAATAAATCGAATAATTCGAATTATTTAATTTGAAATTATAACCGGTTTTATCGAATCGAGTCATATTTTACTCACCTCTAGATTTAACCCACTCCAAGGATAGCCAGCCCTTGGGTTAGACTTAGATATACATTTTTATTCCAATTTACTAATAGCTGGCATATGATGTGAACATACGATATGAACACCATCAAAACCAATTGAAATATTCTAAAACAAAACACTGTGAGCAAATTCAGTAAGCTGAATGAACCAAATCTCATATCTATACTAAATTCTCATACTTGCATCGACAAATCAAAACCCATAAGATGGAATTTCCTTCGCAAACAATGGGAATCTTGTTCTTAAAACAAAGCATTTCCGAACATATTTAGTATGATCAACAAAATCCCATGTGACGAAAAAAACAAACCCGAGCAAGTATCTAAACTATCATTAATTCATTACATACCCCATTAAAAAACAACAACAATAATGATAATGGATAAACTCAACCAAAGGCAATTCTCAGCTCGAAAATCCGCATCTAGACCTAGCCATTCTTCTGTTCATATCATATTCGTAGATTTTGTCTTGTGATACTCATGTTTAAGGTGTTTTATATTTATATCAATTCTGATATGTTAATAATTCGTATTATGTAGATTTTGAGAATGTATTCGTGTTGTGTCATGTTTTTTTGACTTTATGCATATCATATTCGTGTAATCATGTCAAATATTGCCAGGCCGCATCCACACACACTACAAGACAGAACTCGCGATTGGATCCTGAATATGGACTCTCACCCAAATAAACAATCTTTGCCCAAAAAAAAAAAAAAAAATCAAGACAGAAACCAAAATATAAACTCCATGTTAACATCATCTTAACTCCTACAATTTTATCATAAATAAATTCAAGAAAAAAATCAAGAAAACTCAATAAGTCGTAATCAACTAGCCATTTCCAAAGCAATAAAAGAACAAGAAAAACCCCTTTGAGAACCTTTTCTATGATCTTATTCAATCAAACAAGCAATATAAGCTGGTCAAAGGAAGACCTATTGAAAATCATATATATTTGAACTACAAATGAATACTATTTTAAGCCAACCAAAATTATTAAAAGGAAAATTTACTCAAGCAAATGATTCAGTTCAAGACACTACAAAACCAAACCAAAATTCCACGAGAAAACCTATCATTAATAACCAAAATTGTATTCTAAAAATAATAACCAAACATGTCAGAAAGATTAAGACGAGCAAAATAAATTACAAATCAAAGCTCTGTCAATGTGAAAAAGAAAAAAAAAAGAGTCCTATCTTTTTCAAACAAAAAAAATCATGAGAACTACAATGTAGAGCATCGGAATCATTGAGAAACGGCAACTTTAGAGTAAAAATGAAAATGGGTAAAACTCTTACCTGAATCTATGATTTTGAGAGCTAAAGGTGAGACTGTAACTGAGACAACGACTGTGAGGAAGAAAGGAGACTGATATTTTCACGAACAAATCAACGGTTTTAACTAAAAGGGTTCAGATCGACGGTCCAGAATACCTTCCTCGGATTTGGGATTTGGGCTAATATTTTGCATTTTAGAAAAACAAAAGAAATACTATTTTCGGTTTCTTTTCTTCTTCAGACGTTAGTAAGAAAAGCAAATGTTTCGAACTTTTAAATTTTTTTAAAATAAATTTATTTTTAATGGGTTAATTTTCAAGTAAAAAAAAATTAAAAATTAGTATAAAAAGAATTAAATAATTCAAAATTACATATATTCAGTGTCCCAAATATAAAAGAAATGAAAATCGCATTATCAAACACTATTAACATAGTTGTAATTATTATTATTAAAACAAATTAAAGTAGTTCCCGTTGGCTTCCCAAATGAGGTTAATTTGGCAATAAAAACATAGTAGTTGACATTGTAGGACTATTCATTGAATCGATTTTAAAATAAAATAAAATGATATCAATAATGTATTATTTTAGTTTTTGTATTAGTTATATCGATTGATTAAATTTTTACTTATTTTGATCATTTTTAAATTAATTTTTAATTTTTTGTCTTGATAATTTTTATTTTTTCATAATTACATTTAAAAATAAAATATGTTCATCAAATTAGGCTATTGAACCTATTTAATAATAATTTTAATATTTTATAAGTTTTTTCATACACAATTATTTATTTGATTTTTTAAAAATTTTGGATATTAAATATTTATAATTTTAAAATTTATATTTACATATAAACATATATATAATAGGAGTATATTTGCATGTTTATAAAATATATATTTTATTAAAAAACTTGACAAAATGCTATAAAATATATAAATATATATAAAAAAAATTTGAAAAATATTGATAAACTTTAAACAGTGAATTAAAATACATCAGCATCGATATATACTAGTATCAGAAATAAAATGATACACTCACTTATATGGTACTAGCTCCTTTAAATTAAAGTCAAATTAAAGTCAATTGGTTTGGGGATAATTTTGAAATAAAAACCAAATTAAAGGATGATGTTAATTGATAGGTAATTTTTGTAATAAAAATCAAACTGAGGGTTGAAAGAATACATCATTGATGAATGCATTCGTATTATAATTGTATTCAAAGTATTATTAGTATAGATAAAAGCACTATAATGAAAATGACATGATACATTTAAAGACGTTTACTATAATTTAATATAAGTACTATATTTGTATTTATGATTTTAATATATTTAATATATATTTTTTATTTTGTTTGTATTTGCATGATTGACACAAAAGATAACATAAAATATGGCACTTGTATGATTGTCCAATAACATAAAATATGACATAATTGAATACTTGAATTAACTTATTGATGATGTTAGTTAAATAGTTGATGTGACAAAATATATAATTTTTTTAATTTTTAATATATTTATAAATCTAAGTATGGTTTTTTATACGAATATTAATAATGTTTTTAATTTTTGGTTATGCACTGTTTTCAATTTAATTTAAAAAATGTGTGTTTTTTTTTATTTTGAGTTGAGAACTCGCCGGTTGGAGCGGCGAGAAGCAAATATGATGGGTCGGCGAGATGTCTAATGGCGAGTTCCCGCTTGGAAAAAAATTATAAAAAAGTAAAATTAACAAGTAGTTATTAAATAAAAGTGAAAGCAAAAAAAAAAATAATAATAATAATTTCAAAGAATAAAATGATATTTATTGAAATTATTAATAAAGAGATTGAAATTACTTATCTACTCCTCTTTGGTCTGTTGACCGACTCTCTCCCATATATATATTTAGATTTTTATATCTAATTTTTAAATATTAGTATGTTTATATCTATACTAAATTTAATATACTCACACAACACACCAAAAACTCATAATAACTTTAAACTATCAGCATATATCATTATTATTATATCAAAAATTAAAAATCTATAATATTTATTCAAGTATAAATCTAAAATTGTATCATTTATCTTATTATTATAAAAAAAAGAAAAAATATATGTATTGGGAACTCGCCTTCTGACATAACAGATAATATTTGACTAATGGTTATTAGATTTTTTTGGAATATGAGAGATGTGACAGATACATGGAAAATCAAATTCTTTCTGATACGATAGATAATTTATATATTCATACATAATTTATGTAAAAAATATATATATGAGGAGAGTTGATTAGCAGATCAAAGAGGTAGATAGATAATTTCAATCTCCTTAGTAATAATTTCAATGAATATCATTTCTTTTTTTGAAATTATTTTTTCTGCTTTCACTTTTATTTAATAATTATTTGTTAATTTTATTTTTTTTGAAAATTTTTTTGTTATCGAAAATTCGCCATCAGAGACGGTGAGCTCCTACACATTAAGAAGATGGCGAGTTCTCGACGGTACAACTAACATACATAAAAATTAGTATATTTCAGGAATTAATTTAAAAATTACTGTAAATGAAGAAATAAAATTTTTTTACAATATTTATATAAAAAAGCCTCAAAGTGTTATCAACTAGATTTGTTCACGAACTAGGCTAACTAGAATTGTCCATGAACTACGCTAACTGTCTAGCCGACAGGCTCGACTCGATCGAACTAGACATGAATATGACTTTTGTCAATCCAAATCAACCTGATCCAAATTAATATTTAATAAAAAATATTTTTATTTAAATTTAATTATAAAATATATAAATATTAAAAAATAATTTTTAAATTTTTTTATTAATTATAAAAAATAAATATAAGCAACCCAAGTGAACTGAATCAAGCTGCGTTTAGGTCTAGATAAAAAATCGGATCCTAACTCGATTAGTAAATACCTCTATCATCGAGGAACTTTGTTCCTAGAAAACATTGCGGCTAGTAAACACTACTACTAAGGAAAATTGTCGTTAAAAAACAATGCTACCAAAGAGGCTGCCTATAATAGCAAAATATAAGTATCTACACATTGAAATAAGAGAAATTTCAAGAACCATTTTTTCTTTTTTGATATAAAAAGAGGCCACAACTTGAGTATAAAAAAATGGGTAACATATGCTCGGACCTTAACTTCAAATCTGTTTGATGACCCTTATTAAGGTTAACTATATAAAGCAATTGAACTAAGTCCGAATTCACCTCAATAATCATTTCAACCAATAATTCAAAATTTTAGGAGGTAAAAGCGAAGCCAATCACCCTCTCACAGTTATAAATACAATCTAGTGGTACAATGCTTATTGTTATTAGAATCAACTTAACTCTCACTTAAATGCACATTATTGCAACTATAATTGCAGGAATGAACATGATTCTCTACTAACATATAAAAATTTGTTAAGCCACAAACTATTTGATCCTATACAGAAGGGTTGCCGTTAGTCGTCGAGCTCATTATTTATTTGATTACCCTAGGGGCAAGGTGAAGGCAGATGATTAAACAAACTTTCAACTTACTCCATCTTGCCTGCTAATGCAGCATCCTCGTGTTCGACTTCTACTTCTTGCTCCACACCTTTGACTTGTATCAGGATATTCCATAAGCAAGTTGTATGTGGCTAGTTATATTTAGGAAAAACGGTGTGCCAAAAATCAAGATAATATGCTTGTTCTAAAATGATTTATTAGGTATACAGTGATATGGCCAAAAAGGGTAATTTGGTTGATAAAACTTATCATTTAATTATATTTTTAAATTTTAATCATATTTAAATAAATATGCAATATACAAAATTCATCCTTTTCCATTCCTTAATTCAATGTGCAATAAACATAAAAAAATGCAAAACCAATGGTTTTCTTTTTCAAATATCACTGACCTATCCCATTCTCTTCATCCATATTCACACCAGTAAATGCATTCTGAATAAAGTATAAGAATAGTCATTAGTTATTACCTCAGGGACATAATGCATTAGCATATTCTCAATGTCGGATTTCAATGTGACAGATGAGGAGGCAGCCACTGCATGCTTTCTGCATTTTCAATTTCACTATTCATGTGTCTTTATAAAAGCGAACAAGAAATGTTCGATCAATGCTAATTCAAAAAACAAATAAAAGTATATGTAAATATCCAAAAATAATTTAAACCAAATAAGAATAAAAGGAAGTTTACGGATCAAATCTTCGATATTCAATATCCCTACCATTATCTTGCACAGTTGGTCGAATTCGAGTCTCCAGCAATTCTTTGATCATTGCAACTGTTTCAGAGTCATCCTCCATCATGCAGCAGCATTAACATGATTTATTCACAGAACTTCACAATTATAAGGTAGTGATGCTGATTAATAAAGATACCGAAAAAGAAAAGAAGGAAACATTCACAAAGACATTCTCCACACTTTTATCTTTATCCTAAAACAATAATCTAAAAGAAATAGATCTTAATCTCAATGCGCTAGCATCATTAGCTCATCTATTTTATTTTTCAGTCATACAATGTTCAATAACTGATGTTACTATTCGATCCAAATTATATTTTTCCTTCCACATTAGTAGGTTCTCAGTTCTTTTCATCTCCAAATATAATTCTCCTTTCCTTTCTCCCACCAGCTTATTCTAAAGATCATAACATATATAAGAATAAAACACCAAACCTTCGAAGTGACCATTCGATCGGTTCAGTTTAAAAATATATAAAATTGACAAACATTCCAAAATAACTGAATTGAATGAAATCTGCGTAAGAAATTGAACTAATCATACCGAAATTAATTAGTTCAGTAGGTCAGTTTTGTCGGTTTGCACCCTCTGTGAGAGCTGTTAGATAATCTTTCAGAGAGCATGCAATGAGAGCAGCCAACAATGGCAAACAGAATTAGCCATGTAGAAAAAATATACCCACAAATGGCGTGCCTAGGATTAAAAAAAAAAATCAGGCAAGTACGTATATCCAGAGACCACAGAGTCCAAATAATCGCCATAAAGAATGACTATGGACATATAAATAAGCAGAAAGACTTAAAAGTATAATAAAATAAGAAACAACCGGTTCTTTTAGCAAGATGGTAAACAAGCAGCACATAGAAGCAAGCTTGAAGGTAAAGTGAGGGAGAGGTTGTGAGGGCCTGAGAGAGGCTAAGGCCATGAGGTCAATGCAGCAGCCAGTGAGAGACTTAGGGTGAGGTTGTAGGTGTGAGAAGGTGTGAGTGAGGTAGAGGTAGCAGGCAGAGTTTGAGAGTGAATGAGAAATAAATGAAGATTGATAGGACTACTGATTAGGGTTTTTTCTGTTTCAAGTTTAAGGTAGGATAATTAGGTTTGGGTTGGATATGGTTTATGGATTGTATAATTATCCGTTGGAATACGGATAGTATAATAATCATTAATGGGTTAGATATAAATAAAAATATATAATTTATGTTTTTAATTAAGTGTTCGTTTAGTCGATTCGATTTAAAAAATAAAAAATCACAAATTGATTAGATAAACCTATTTAAACTGATTTTATTAATTAACTTTTATCGAAATTGACCAAACCAATCAGATCAGTTTCGGTCGGTTTAATCGGCTCAATCGACTATTGCTTGGTCCTACAAAACTTATATAAAATATGATAGGGTAGAAAATTTTATGCAACAATTGACAGAAGAATTAATTACCATGTCTAAATATTGCAATTGGAAACTTTTTTTAGTAGCTGACATAAATTTTAGACACAAGACCAGCTCAAGCTGAAAAGCAAATGCCTATTTCCTTAGATAAACCTATTTAAACTGACTTGACTAATCAACCTCTATCGAAACCAATCAAATTGACTAACATCAGTTTCAGTTAGTTTTGTCAGTTCAATTGATTACCGCTCAGTCCTACAAAATCTATATGAAATATGATCGGGTAGAAAATTTTATGCAACAATTGCAGAAGAATTAATTATCATGCCTAAATATTGTAATTGGAAACTTCTTTTATTAGCTATGACATAAATTTTAGATATAAGACAAGCTTAAGCTGAAAAGCAAGCTCCTAATTAATTAGCCTCCTTCAAAGATTTGAAACCATGATAGTTTAGCACAAAAAGTTCAAGAGATATTAGTCCATAAAAATCTCAGATATAAGGTGGAAAAAGCAAAAAGTTATGCCAGATCGCACTGTACTATCAACCAATAGAAATCAATCCTTCTAAATTTGTAAAAAAAAAAAACTGAAGTTAGAAAAGTACCTCATGGATAGCAATGTACATGGATAAAGTCTATAAACAATGGCTTCCAAAAGAATAAAACTCCATAATTGCAGCAAAAGTTTCTGGCTTGAGGAGATCCTAAGAAGCATCATTGAACTTTGTTATAATGATAAAATCTAATGCAAAGAAAACTCGAATATACCTGCATTGCAAGGAAACAAGATTCACTTCATTAGTCCATTCACCAATCAAATAAATACTAATCTATAATAAGATTGTATATTTAATCTAAGTAATTGCAAAAAAAACACTTTAATAGAGTTTGAAAAATGACTAATAGAAAATAGTAGCATTTTCATCCAACTTTTAGTTTCTGATTCATTTCAAGTATTGCCTTAATCAATTAATTACTCAAAAGTAGTTCAGAAATTTGGTTGTGATGGAACCAAGAAAAATGAATCCATGTTTATGTCGTTTTGTGCCCGTCTTTAAAACTTTAGACGATTCGAAAGGTATGTCGCTCTCGACTTAAAAATAAATGATGGTTGATTATGGTCGAGCCTTTGAGTTATCCCATGATCAAGATTTGGATTAGGCATAATAATGAGAAGGAGAGGGAAGAGACTGCCAGGGCGAATCACTTATCCAATTAAAAAGTCTCAGATAGCCACCACGAAGTGGCCATAGACTTGGAGTCGCCACTGATAATTTTGGGCTAGGTAGAATCGGATGCCTATTGAAAACAATATTTTGAGTTACAAAATTTGAAACATCGATTTCAAGGTCTACAAAGCTTAGATATTCATTGGTTGGGTTCGAGAGTTGGTTATGCTTGAGGAAGGATTAGCATCCCTACGATGCCCAAAATTGGTACCGGGTAACTATGTCTCACTTTAGTCTTGGTTAACTCGGTTCCATTTAGTCTTTATTTAGATATAATCCTCTTAAATGCATGAAGTTTTGGAGGAAATAAAAATTCGAGTTTTTAAAGAAAAATAGATCACCTACGCGTCTAGGAGATATAAGGAACACAAGGCTTTTTGTGAAAATAATGTCCGGATTGGATTTTAAAAAAATTGAATGTTTCGTATTAAGCACTAGAGAGATACAAACGCAAAAATTGCCTTGTAAATTTTATTAAAAAAACAAATTTTAAACATGAATGCATGATAATCATTACAAAATGAAACATGTTAGGAAGACGAAAAAGGAGAAATATAATAATATCATAAACAAACAATCATAAACAAAAGAATGTGAAAAGTAGGGACAATCAAAATGTATCTCATAATTGCCTTCGACTATTGAAGAAAAATCAGAGTGACAATTTTAGAGACAAGTCAGGATTTGATGGCAATTTGAGGGTTAAAGATGATTTTAATTAGAGCAGTCTAAAGCATCCGAAATAGAGAAAATTTTAGATTTTTTCACGGTAAAACCGTATCCTCTCAGAGAGGTGAGTTGGAGTATCCCTAAAGATAGAGTTAGGAAAATATTTAGGAATAAAGAAAAAATTTAAATCTTTAATTAAAAATGAGGTTGGAGTATCCCCTTGGAGTAATAGGGTTGGAATGTCCCCAAAGATAGAGTTAAGAAAATATTTAGGAATAAAGAGAAAATTTAGATTTTTAATTAAAAATAAGGTTAGAGTGTTCCTTCGAAGCAATAAAGTTGGAGTATCTCCACTAGCAAAATTTTAATATGAAATCCTTTTTTATATTTTTGTATTTTAACCTTGATCCGAGTAAAAAACGACTGGTGTTGTAGGGGAACCAATTGAATGCATTTTGAGACTTTCGAACATCTCGATAAATAGAGATTCGAAAATTAGGTTGAAAACAGGGGACAACATTATGTCATCTCTATTCTTGAATTTTTTCAATTACATCTAAAGGCTTCAGAGGGTAAATAAGGTACCATTGGAAAGGTAACTCGATAAAGTTTAGTATAAAAATATTCCAAAAATCCTAGAAATCACTTTTCAAGTAGAATTAATTCTTGAAGTTAAGTCTGTCTCGACACCAACAACATGTATAAGGAAAATGGCATGATAGATTTTGAAAAATCATTCTAAGCTTATCAGTTTAGCATCATGTGTTTGCCATTCTCCCTTCAATTGGTAAATGATGAGGGTTGAATTTTGAAACACTTGTAGTGTTCGAATACCCTTTTTGATGGCTGCTAGAGTTTTATGATGCAGGCCTCATATTCAACTATGTTATTGGTGCAGTCAAAGTTCAATTTGGCTGTGAAAGGGTAATGATTTGCTTCAAGCTAGATGAGAATTGCCCTAATTCCATGCATAGTGCATTTGAAGCTCTATCGAAGTACATTTTCCATGATGAACCATACTTCTGCCTCAGATATGTACATCAAGTCTTTGTTAGGAAACTCAAAGTCCAAGGGTTGGTCGTTATCTATGGCTTGACTTGCCAAAAAGTCTACTATTGCACTACCTTTGATGGCTTTTTGGTTCATATACACGATATTGTACTCAGAAAGTATAACTTTCCATCTGGTTAACCTTTTAGACAAGGCGGGAGCTTCACATAAATACTTGATAAGATTAAGCTAAATGATTAGCCACGTAGTATGGTACAACATATATTACTTTAACCTTTGGGCTATCCAAGTTGAAGCACAAATAACTTCTCTACAAATAAATAATTATTTTCATATTCTATAAACTTCTTGCTTAAGTAATAGATAGCATGTTCCTTCTTTCCTGATTCATCATTTTGTCCTAATACATAGCCCATCGACTTGTCTAGAATTTATAGATATAGGATTAGCGACTGGCCAGGCACTGGTGGCACAAGTACTAGAGGATTCAAAAGGTAATGTTTGACCTTATCAAAAGCTTTTTGGCATTTTTGATTCCATTCTCTGAGATTTTGTCGATCAACTGAGATATGAATCGGGCTATGCAGTTCAGTCTTCCCAAGAAATTTTTCACTTCCTTTTGAGTTTGAGGTGGTGGCAAATTTTGAGTGGCCTTAAACTTATTAGGATCAACCTCTATTCCTTTCTCACTCACAATGAAACCTAATAGTTTGTTGGATGTGGCACCGAATGTGCATTTTGCAGGATTCAGCTTGAGCTTGTATTCGCATAGCCTCTTGAAAAGTTTTTGCAAATTGGCCACATGTTCACTCTCTTTTGGTGACTTGTGTTAGCTTTAATGGAGAGATTGAACCAAGAGGGGGGTGAATTGGCTCAATAAAAACTTTGTAAAATTGAAGATTTAAACAAGATAAGGAGGAGAGAAAAATCA
>JAQSVH010000010.1:23725331-23736464 GCA_029448705.1 Adansonia digitata | reverse complement strand
TTCTAATGCTAATTCATCAAATGCATCTTGTAATTCATCAAATGAGTAAGTATTAGCATTAGAAGATACCTTGGGCTGATCATGAGCCATGAGACATAGGTTGGCCATTTCCTCATCATCATTAGTGGAAGTGTCACTATCACTCTATATGGCCACCATTACCTTCTTCTTTTGCTTCTTCGAGTTTGATTTTTTCCACATTGGACATTTAAATTTG
Organism: Adansonia digitata; assembly: GCA_029448705.1. Lineage (NCBI taxonomy): Eukaryota > Viridiplantae > Streptophyta > Magnoliopsida > Malvales > Malvaceae > Adansonia > Adansonia digitata. Next base: position 23,736,247 of record JAQSVH010000010.1, on the reverse strand, counting down.
ATACGTCCCAGTTTCTTGCACTCATAGAAAATAATTTATTCTTCTTCTTTCTTGCTTGAGTCTCCTTTCATTATTTCTTTTCTAGAAGGTCTTCTTGCTTTATTCATTCTCATGAATTTGTTGAATCTTTTCACGAATATAGCCATTTCTTCATCTTTCTCGACCTCTTCATCATCATCACTAGGTGTGGTTGATTTAAAGGCAACACTTGCCTACTTTGATGGTTCTTGTCCATGCTTGATCTTCATTTCATAAGTTAGAAGGGAACCTATGAGTTCATCCAAAAAGAGTGTGTTGGGATCTTTGGATTCTTTAATTGCTGTCACTTTTGCTTTCCAAGATTTGGGAAGACTATTGAGTAGCTTCTTTACCATCTCTTTATTTGGATAGGTCTTTTCGAGTGCTTTTAACCTATTAATGACTTCTGTAAATCTATCCAACATTTCCTTAATAGTTTCATCCATTTTCATCGTGAACAATTTATAGTCAAATGTGAGCATGCTTATTTTGGATTCTTTGACTTGATTTGTTCCTTTATGTGCGGTTGCTAACTTGTCCCACACTTGCTTTGCATTGTCACATAGTAAAACTCTATTGTACTCATTTAGACCAAAAGCACAAAATAATGTGTACATGGCCTTAGCATTTAGTTGTGCCATTTTGGTGTCTTGTTCATCCCATTCTTTTTCCTCCTTTGGAACAATGCAATCTCTGACTTTCTTCTTTGGAATGAGTGGACCATTGACGATAATTTTCCATACTTTATAGTCGTTTGCTTGGATAAAGAACCTCATCCTTATCTTCCAATATGAGTAGTTGTCGCTATTGAAGAGTGGAGGTCTCATGATGGGATGCCCTTCAAGTCCTATAGCATTTGCATTTGTCTCAAATGCCATAAGACAAACTTCATCTTGGCTTTTCAACTCTTATGGACTTCTTGAAGCTTTGATTATAATGTTTGCATTCTCCATTTTTAAGCTATCAAGGATCTTTTCTCAAGGTTATGAGACCTATAATGGAGACCAAAGCTTTGATACCAATTGTTAGCTTTAAAGGCGAGATTGAACTAAGAGGAGGGTGAATGGTTCTATAAAAATTTTGTAAATTTGAAGTTAATTGAAAATTAAAGATAAGATAAGGAAGAGAAAAACCAACAATGGATGTATAAAGGTTCAGTCCTTTAACTCGGCACCTACATCCTCTCTTCTTGGTACTTTCTTACCAAGGTGATTTCCACAATTCATTAAGGAAATTGTTATCTTTAAGGCTAAGGTATAACCTTACACAACTATCTTTTAAGGCTTAGATAGAACCTTTCAATTACTTTGAGAATCATACCCCAAACTCTCAACTATTTTTTCTTACTTTCACACAACCGTTTTTGTGAAATGAAAGAAGTGTTTTGCAAACAACTTGAACCTCTAGTAGGAAGGCGTTTGCTAGAATTTAAGTACAAGATGAATGAGATACAAATAGACTTGAAGAGTATGAATTTATACATGTGAAAAATAATGAATTTGATGATTGTGAGCTTTTATTGTTTAATGATTCAAATGAAATCTGTATCTCTGCCTCTTCAGCTATTTGGAACCTCTATTTATAGCTGCAAATTGATACATAGACATTGGGCATTTAATGTAGTGGTTGGAGAGCTGTTGTAGCCTTCATAAATGCTTATTTTCGTTCAATCCCGCACTATAGTATCGATACAATACCAATAATATCGATACATAATTCAAAAAGGTGACCGTTACAACTTGTTGTATCAATACTAGGGTATGAGTATCGATACTAAGCAAGCTGTATTGATACAGATAACTTTGTATCAATACATATGAGGGTTTTAGCCAAAACTAGGCTACTACCAAACCTTGTATCAATACTCATAGAGTGAGTATCGATACTAAGCAACCTGTATCGATACATATACACTTGTATTGATACATTTAAGGGTTTCATACAAACCTTGGCTACTGCCAAGCCATGTATCGATACTCATGGAGTGAGTATCGATACTAAGCAACTTGTATCGATACATTTGAGGGGTTTTATGCATAGTATCGATACACATGTTCTTTGTATCGATACTAACCTTTAAAACTGTTTATGAAATGATTTTTGTTGACTCAAACACATCTCAATAAATTTTGACAAATTTGTGAAATGATTTTTGTTAACTCAAACAAATATCAATAATTTTTGACAAATTACAAACTTAGCATTTTTAAAGATGCTTTTCAATTTAAACACAAATACCAAGTTGAGTATTAATTTAATTTAAGTTGTTTGTTATATCAAAACTGAAATCAAGGTTAACATATTTGAAATGTTGGTTCTTATATGCCCTTAAGCCAATCAAATTGGACAAGAAATCTACAGATAATAATGCAAATCAATCACTATTCTTTAGTGATGCAAGGTTTTGCTTCACGTTAATATGACAATAATAGTTATTTAAGTATTAATTGGATGAAGGAACATAATAGATCTTGCAAAAAAAATTATAAAACAGATATAATTATGAGATATTTTTATATCAAGACCATGTTTCTAAAATTATTCCTGATCATTGTAGTGCCAAAACAAGACATTGTCATGCTCAAAGGCTAGTACATGATAAGCCTTTTTACCTATAAAATAAGCAATCAGTCTCATAAGTTGAAGTACGAGGGATACTTGGGATAACATATAAGTGCTATTTGTTGAGCAAGTTCATTGAATATGGTTTGCTTTGAGAACTCTTTTTAGTATTGCCACTCAAGTGACCATGGAAATATTCTCACATGCTAGTTGTATTAATACTCCTCAGGCTTGATACCAGATCATCTTGTATAAGGAGTATCATTTGATTTATTTGAAATGGGTCACAAAAGTGGTACCTAAGGTAGGGTATTTTAGGTTTTACATGAATTTGACAATAGTGAATGAATGATCAAGAGAGGATTCTTCGCTCCAAGTGACACTAGGAGATATATCTCGTCTGTTCTTGGCTTTAGTTAACTTGATAAATTCTTTGGCCAAAGCAAGATCAGTTTAGGAAAATTCATTTCTTTGAATTCATGAGGTTAATCATAAGTTGTAAGAACTAATATGGATTGTTAGCATTAGTAAACGCTACATAATGCTCATACTTATTTTGAGTATTTAGTTAAATGATTGAATTACACTAATAAGCAGTCTTGTAAAATGCCTAGATGCGAATCTTAGCATAACAGAGTAGGAAAATCTTGTTATAAATAGGTCTCAGCTGTCAAAATGAATTGCTTGTCTGACAATCTCATATAGCTATTATGAAATAATTGAGAAATTGAAGTATGCATCTATTTTTTGGCTAAGTGTGATTAGACATTTGTTGAAATTAATCCCTTTAAAGTTTCAAAATTTATTTTAAATGATTGATTTTTAAATCTACATTTAAAATCTAGAGAAAGAATGGGCTCCATTGTCATTATGTGTGAGAAAGGAATAGCTTCTTCTCAGAATGTCCAAAAATCAATACCATCTAACTATATATTATCCTGAATATTATTTTCTCGATTTTAAATTTTAATATTCAACTACAATCCCCGGAGAGTACTATAATAAATTTTAAAATGAATACAATAAAAAAGCATGGCAAGCACACTCGCAACTTAGGGTCCATCTTAATTTGCCTATCTCCAATGCGATAATATCCAAACACTTTGGGAACCCCCTCACCAAAGATTACCTTTGTTGAGGGTGTATTTAGGTCACTCATAGTGGAGCAGCCTCACCCCACTAGCCCTTCCAATGTCCAATTATGTGATTGAACTTCCAGGCCTTCATTTTTATTTATTTTATTTTATTTTATTTTTTATTAATTAATTATTTTATTTTATTAGTTTATTTTTAACATATAATTAGTTAAAATAAATGTATTTTTAATATAATTTTATTATTTAATATATACTTTTATATTTATTAATATTAATAGAATTGTTTTAATTTTTAATTATTATTCAACGTAAATATAATTTTATTTATATATCATTATTTCAATAAATTTTAATTATTTATTATATATATATAAATGCATACATGTTAATCAAATGTTCTTATGATATTTTTTATTCTCACTTGACTACTACTGTTACTTTTAAATCCGAACATATTTTAATCTTAATCTTTTCATTATAATAACTAATCTTATCACTATTTTTATTTTTATTTTTAATTTTATTGAAGTGACTTTCACTGCCCATTTACCCCACAAGTAAAGTCAGCAGAAAAACGCAGAAGCAAGGAGAGCCCAAAGCGCAACCGTATGCAAAGTCAGGCATACTGATGGTTAGGCAGAGTCGATAGACATGAGGTTGAAGGCCATTATACAAATTGAACCCTGACTGAGTGCTCATAGTTCTCTTGCATCCCAGTGTCAACCTATCTCTGATCTTCAAACTACACCAATCACCACAATTAGAGGTGAGCATAAGTCGGTTCAAACCGACTTAACTGATGAAATTTGATTAATTCGATTCGGTTAAATCGATTCTATGATTATATAAATTTATTTGATTAAGTCAGTTCTATGGTTATATAGATTTATTTGATTAATTCAATCGGTTATCGGTTAGTAAAATTATTAACCGAATTAACGAAACTTTTAATATTTAATATTTAATAATTATATTTATATATATATATATTAATAGCCCAATTAAACCCATGCCCAAACCAAATATATAATCATTAGCCCAAGAGCCAATAAATCGATTTGACCGAACTAACCGACCAAATCGACCGAAATTTAATCGATTTAGTTAATTCAATTATGATTAAAAATGTCGGTTAATTCGGTCGATTCCTCTAGCTAAATCAATTAATTCGGTTTAAAATATTTTTTGATCGAACCGACAAAACCGACCGAATGCTCAGTCCTAACCACGATGGTCAATTTAACCAGTAACAAGAAGAATTAATCAAAAATCCAAAATTCTAGGAGGTAAATAGATCATTTCAACAATCACTCTTTCATAGTTATAGATATACTCGGATTTTTTATATCCGAACTCTTCATTTTCTTAAATTTTTCTCCAAATATCCATGTTTCTAAAATACCCATGTAAAACGTAGATATCTAACACATTAGAATATGATATAAAGATATGATCCTCCAAATATATCAAAAAACTATGTAAAAAAGTTGAACATATTTGTCTATGTCAGATACATACCCATATCGACAGTCACCAAGTCTGAGTAACATAGCACTCAACTAGTGCAATGCTTATTGTTATCAGATATGGCCAGCCTCTATCTCAACTCAAATGCACATTATTGCGACTAAATTACAGGAATAACATGATTCTCTCCCTACCGACAGATAAAATAAGTTAACCCGCATAGTATTTGCTTCTACACAGAATGCCTGCAATTAGTCGTTGAGCTGTCCATAATTATCTTATTGCCCCAGGAAAAGGTGGTGAAAGGAGATGATTAGCTTTATCTACTCCATCTGACCAGCTAATGTAGCACGATCCTCATCTTCAGCATCTAATTCTTGCTCCACACCTCTCACCTGTATCACAATTCTCCATAAGGAAAACCAAACACAAAGGAAGCCAAGTGCTAGTTCGTCTCAATTATGTAACTATCTTTTATTGCTACATCCGCTTGTATCAAGGGGCGTGCCATACGTGGCTATCTTCGGGAAAAAAGATTTACCAAAAATCAAAATAATAACCCATGAAAAGCAATAACATATACTTTGAAGCCCAAGAACAGTGTATATTTTGAAATTCAAGAATGGTTTGAAAGAAAGAGTCAAATAGTCAGGTACTATCATATAGGTCAAAACTGAGGGCATCCACTTCTTTATTTATTTATTTATTTATTTGTTCTTGTTAGCAATGGCCACCGAATCTCTCAAAACAAATTTTCTCAAACGATAAAATATATCATTTGGTTTAGTTGGATCATCAAGAACGAATCCTGCCAGTCTTATGTTATTAGTTACCACAATAACTGATACATAACGAAGATTCTACCATGACATGCATAAACATCACCTGCACCATTATTACCCGACCCGAATCCTGATCATAATCATGTAATCATTGAAGAAAAACAGTAAACCCACTGTTCCCAGACATTATGACTGCATCATAATAGGTAATCTCCTAATGTAGATATTCTAGTTACATATGCATCACAAAATAGCATATATATATATATATATATATATATAGTTAAATATGCATCATAAAATAATGTTGATGCCAACCTATAGATTTATTCTCATTGAATGCAATTCAGCACCTATGTTCTGTAACTATTCATCAGACTCCTTGATACAACAATCAGTGCTTTCTGCTTCACTTTGAGAACTAAAAAGGAAGAGCATACCCCCTTGCAATCTTCACAACAAAAGAAATAAACTTAATCGGTCCCTAGAGCTAATCATTAATATGAATAAAACCCTGCATCAGCACATGCATTAAGACAGACCAGACAAATCACTTCTCCCGACCCTCAGATGTTTTTGGATGCCATGGGTAAAGATGATATGGCCCTTATAATTGCACCAAAAGGCAGATGACCAACGCACTTCCTATATAGCATTACCAAACTAACAAATGGTTTCACACTAGATTATAAATGCTTCTTCTCCTATTGTGTCTGGTAATTTAAACAGAAGGATTGGATTGAGAACTGGATGACTTTTACTTGACTCTATATTCCAAAGAAGGGGGGATGGGATTGATATGATTTAGAACAGATTGGAATACAAAGTTGCACTGATAAGTCAACTAAACAGGGAAAAACGTGGTATGATTTGAATTTTCCCTTACCTTACTATGTTTATTCAAATGTGCTTTTCTTCCAAAGATTTATTAGGTATGTTTTTGTATCATCCTATTATATTTTTAATTATTTACATAAAACATGCCATACATAAAACTTATCCCTTTCCCTCGCTTAATCCTGTGTGCACTAAACACAAAAAAGCAAAACCAATACTTTTCCTTTCCAAATATCACTGATTTATCCTATTCTCTCCATCCATCTTCGTACTAAATGCGTTCGGAATAAAGTATAATGAGAGTTATTAGTTATTACCTCAGGTACATAATGCATTAGCATATTTTCAATGCCAGATTTCAAAGTGACTGAAGAGCTTGGGCAGCCACTGCATGCTCCTTGCATTTTCAATTTGACTATTCCTGTGTCTCTATAGAAGCAAAAAGAAATCGTTAAATCAAAGCCAATTCAAAACAGCAAATAAACAACGTATGCATAAATATTTTAGAAACAATTTAAACCGATAAAGAACAAAAGGAAGCTTACGGATCAAATCCCCGATACTCGATATCCCCACCATCATCTTGCACTGCTGGTCGAATTCGAGTCTCCAGCAGTTCTTTGATCATTGCCACTGTTTCAGAATCATCCTGCATCATGCAGTGGCATGTCTATGATTTATGACAGATCTTTGCCATTATAAAGATGGTTATTTTGATTAACAAAGATACTGGAAAAGAAAGGAAGGCAATTAATGCTGAGATTCTCCACAAGTTGAAGATACACTTGGGATGTTGCTATCATATCCAAATTATACTTTTTCTTTTCACATTTGTATACTTTTGACCTCCTTTTGTCTCTTTAAATATAATTCTCCTATCCTTTACCCCATCAGCTTATTCTCAGCTCATATGAATCGTACGAGAATTAAACACAACCTCTAAAACATGAGGGGAGAGAAGAAAATTAAGAATTAATTATCATGCCTAAATATTGCAATTGGAGACTTCTTTTATTGGCTATGACATAAATTTTAAACTCAAGACAGGCCACAAGCTGAACTGCCTACTTCATTCAACCTCAACCTCCTTCAAAGCCTTTCAACCGTGGTAGTACAGCATAATAAAATTCAAGAAACAGACAATCTTAAAACTCAGATACAGAGTGCATAAGCAAAATGTTATGCCAGTTCACACCCACCAGTCAACAGATAGGTGTTACCTATTCCAAAAATTGGAAAAACTGAAGTTAGAAAAAGTACCTCATGAATAGTAGTGTCCTTAGCTGCTGCAGTTTCTGAGTCTAGAAACAATGGCTGTCCAGAGGAATAAAAATCCATAATTGCAGCAAAAATTTCTGGCTTGAGGAGATCCCAAGAAGCATCATCAGACTTTGTTACAGTAATAAAATCCGATCCAAAGAAAACTCGAGTAATACCTGCATTGCACGGTAACAAGATTCACTTCACTCATCCATTCACCAATCAAATAAATATATACAGTCTAAAACCAATCTACAATAAGATTGAATTTTTATCTAAGTAACTAGAAATAACAATTTGAGTAGAGTTTGAAACATTAATAACAGAAAATAGTAGCATTTTTTATTCATTTAAAGTATTGCTTCTATCAGTTAATTGCACAAAAGAACTAGTTTGGGAATTTGGTTGTGATTGAAGCCAACAAAAATTAATCCATGTTGCCTCCTTTAAGATATATCTTCTTCCCTTCTTTACACCATTATATAGAACTCTTTCAGAACTTTTGATGATGGCTGGATAACATAAAAGAAATATTTGTTCTATTTAAAACATCTTTCAAAAAGGAATAGCATCCTCTTTACAACTCTTATGACCACAATACTCTGTAATAATCAAATCCACAAGACACCCACGTTACTGTAATAACTTAAAAGGCCTGTGGTTGCTTTGTTAGTCTACCACTGACAGAAACTATGGTTAAAAAATAAGATTTAATAAAATAAAAACATCAAAAGAATGTATATAAAGATTATAACGGGAACAAGAAAAATAGGCAGGACAGGAATAAACCAGATTCATACCATATTGCAACTCCAAATAAACATGAACATGCTTAATCAAATTCATTAACTCAAGACTGAAGTACCATGGAACTAAAGACAAGGAAAATCAATAAAATAGATGTTGAGACCTGCCTATGTTACTTCTATCACCTTCCTTTATAATATGTCACAAATGCCCATTTCGAATTCCACTACTAAATTGAGAAGAAAAAGGCCACGTCATTCCTCTTTCACATACTACCTTGAGCTTCGATGGGACCATTAACCTATTCACAATATGCAGCCATTCATTCCCTATCAATCTTATTTGACTTGAACTGAAGTGAAACATTATGACAGGAACTTACAAAGAACAGAAATATCAAATGCAAGGCTACTGAAGCATAATGGAGCAATTCTACACCCAAATCCATTCAGGACAACAATTATCATTGAGTTCAGATTGGAGGAGAGAAGAGTGAAGATTTATACAAGTTTCTCTGTAGCTTGTTGTGGAGATTTTCATAGAAAGGGAAGAGAATTCTGAGGCAAATGCAATAACTTAGAACTGTCCCTTTTCCAAAAACTGAATTTTCTGTAGATTAGTTTGATTAATGACTTCAACAAACTATTTTGTTTTTGCTTGCATATTATTTTCACCATTTGAATTCATCTTGGTAAAAACACCTGAAATTTGGTGTAGACTATAAAGGTGCAAGATAGTCAAGCCGCTAACTAGCTGCTTGCATTCTACTTCAGAAAAACTTAAATTCAACTCAGTAACTGTCAAGTCAAACTCGAGATCATGTCGCTCGGTATTCTAGAGAGCTAAGTTTGAGCATTTTAATCTAGTTCTCAAACAGCTTGCTACCCTAAATCCTAATCAAACTTTTCTATTTAATATACTTTTTATAATTATATGATAAACACATAAATAAATAAAAAAATTGTTTGATTTCAAAAGCTATTGCTTGAAGTCAAATCAAGCTTAGTTGAGTGGTTCTAGAGTAGCTTATTACTCTGGCTCCCTTTTTTTGGTATTAAAGGCTGCCAATGTTTGAACCATGCTCACTCAAACTAAGAGTAGCGCTCTTCCAACAGAGCACATGGAGGTTGGCAAAAACTCAGATCTCACTGTCAGAGACAAGCCTCAAGCGTGGGACATAGGAAATTGAGTCACACAATGAGAGGTAGCCCTCTCTCATCCCATAAATCCTACTCCTTCCCTCCCAAGATGAAGTTTTCAAGCTCTAACTGCAATATTATATCCACAGTTTCATTTAGACACGATGATTCATATATTTGTGTCGTGTTACTTTCCTATGTCTTAATAGTGTTACTTTTGATTTCTATTGTGTTTTAGTTATATTTTTCACACGTCATGTTCGTGTCATATAATCATGCAATGTCCACTCAGAAAATAATGACATAAATATTTCCTCTAATCTATTATGCTCACTCTTACCATCAATTCCATACAAGGCCTTGGCCAAGGGTGAATTCATAGCAGAACGAGCATTGGGGAAATCAGCACTCCCAACTTCCATAACAGCTTGCCCTGGATAAAACATCAAAGACGAAGGATTGGGTGTCGATTGAGTTTGGATAAACATGCTTCTCCTTTGCTCTGCCAGTGCAACCCAATGAAAAATCACCAAATTAATTAAAAATAAAGAAAAGCCAAAACAAAAGGAAACTGACCAACCAACCTCTAAAATGGGTCGATTTGAAAGGAAGCAAAGAAGTGGAGGAAAGGACGGAAATTGGGTTTCCGACCACTAGCGAGGACGGCGTTCTTGAAGAAGAAAATATGAGGCGGCGTGAGATTAACTGGGAAGGGAAGAGAGATTTGCATGTTTGCCGATGATGTACCGCTCGCCTAATCAATCTTCCAACTCCTTTCATCGCCACCGCTTCTCCCTTTGGCCTTCCGCCTTTGTCCGAGAATCAAATCGCCTGGCTAGATTTCTGTACTGAATGGATGTTTGGTTAAGCTATAGCTTATAGTTAGTTAAATACTACTTTAAATTTCATTTTTGACTCAATTTTTCAAGAGGAATACATCAATTTCACTTTTCCCCTTTAATTGTATTAAATATCATAAAATTTGGTTAAAATAATAAAAGGAGTAA
>JAQSVH010000010.1:23639780-23668097 GCA_029448705.1 Adansonia digitata | reverse complement strand
AGCCAATTTAGGTATTCTTTCTCTTTTTTCTTTCTAAATCTAAAAAATCACACCCACAGAAAAGTTTTGAAAAAAAAATAAAAAAGAAATACAAAAAATAAAAAAGAAATACAAAAAATATAGAAAAAAGCATAATGGTTCCCTTCCAATCAATAGTCATACTACTCCTATCTAGTTAAGAGACGTTTGCTTCCTGCCTCCCCAAGGAACAACAACTTCTATTATTAACATTTAATACAAGCAAACAAAGCAACAGAAACAAGCAATCATTCAACTTGGATATCTCTTGACAAAATAGTACAACTTAGAATTTTACGCCCAAGAAATTAGAAAAAATCATTCTTTCCACTTAAAAAAAATTTCCTAGTTGATCTTATTCCACACACAGATGCAAAAAAGTAAAAAATCAACTAGTCCTTGATGTTAAGACACATAAAAAATTAGTCATTTAAAAAAAAATTGTTACCTCTTTTGTTAGAAAAATAAGAGGGAGTTAATTGATTTTTCAAAAATAATCACCCAATGGAAAGCACAAATAGTAATTTTGAAAAGTTTAAACAAAGTACTTAATTAAAATTAGATATGCAAATAAAGTAAGTAAATGAATATAAATATAAAATTAAACGTAGTAGATTTATAAAGGTTCAGCATCGTGCCTTTGTCCTTTCTTTCAACTAAGGAGTTTCCAATTCATTATTTGAATTACTACTTTTTAAAGACAAGGAATGACCTTATCTTTTCAAGAGCAACTTCTTCACTTTTATCTTTTCAAGGTTAAAATATAACCTGTATACCTTTTAGGCTTTGGTAGTAACCTCTAACTTTTACAAAGTTGTTTATTTAAATAATAAGACCTCTAGGTGTTCATAAAGTAAAGCTAAAAAAAAAAGTTATATAATGATGAAATTATAAAAGAATACACGAACGATAAGAAGTATTAGCTTGACCAATGATAAACTACTTGAAAGCATGAAAGAAATGAAAAATAAATGGTTGATCTTTTTCTCTTAGTATCTCTTGCTTTTGGAAGTGTTGAAAAGTCCCTTTTATAGCTTGGGAATGATTTATGGCTGTTAGAAAATGACTAGATGGGAAACAACTATTGGATGCTTGAAAATCATGCTTTTCCATTCATTCCCATGTTAAAATATTGTTACTTGTACTTGGGTATCGATACTTCCTTTTATAGTCCTTGAAAAATATGACCATTAGAAGGTAAGGTATTGATACTTTACGAGAGAAGTATCGATATGTTCTTGCCTTTCAAAAATCACTAGCTACTGGAAATTAAGTGTAAATAAGAAGTATTGCTACTATCGCAATGTACCTAACTGTTACATCAGCAAGTGTCTAACTTAAAAATAATCCTCGATGAGATTTTAGGTTGGTATGGGTAAGAAAAGAGTGTTTCTTAAATTAAGATTAGGGAAGATTGTTGGACGAATCGGCCATCCTACTAGTCTTCAATAGGCCACATCAAAGTGGTTAAAAAACTTGGAGTCTCCATCAATCATTTAGGCTGGATATGATCGGACACCTATTAAAACTAATACTTTGAATTACAAAACTTGAATTTCAATTTTAAGATTTACATGCATCAGAGTTTGGTAAATGGGTTCTAGAGTAGGTTACTCATGGAGAAGGATTAACACCCCCACGATGCTCTAAATTAGTTCCATTTAGCCATAAATTATCTCAGTCTTGGTTTTCTTAGTTTTAATTTATCGTTATTTTAGTATAATCCCCTTTTTTGTTTAAATGAATTTTTGGAAAATAATGAACTTAGTCTTTTTGGTAAAAATTTGGATCTCTTTATGCCTCTAACTAGCAAAAGAAGCAAAACATAGAGTTTTTGCCAAAATAATATTTGGGCTCACTTTAAAAGGGTACTTTGTATTAAGTACCGAAGGCCTTAGCACAAATAATTGCCTTGATGATTTTTGAGAAGATTTAATTTGAAAAATATGAATGTGAAATTGTCACCAACAAAAGGAAAAGTGTTAGGGATTTATAAAATCATAATAAATATGGCATAAAAATAAAATAAAACAAAAAAAAAAGCATGAAAAAAAAGGTTGATATGGATATATCTTGTGGTTGTCGTCGATTATCTGGACATAACCAATTAATAACTTAGAGATGCGCTTGGACACGTAGAATACTTTAGGCAAAAAAACTGAGGTTGTTTGGAAAACTTAAGAAAATTTAAGAGAGAAAAAATTTGATTTTTGATGAAATTTTGAAAAACATGGATGAAAACCAAGATTGATGAAAATTTTGGTAAATTTTGAAAAATGAGGCATTTTGGGAAATGTGGATTTTGATTTTAAACTAAATAATTAATAAAAATTGAATTTTATTTAAGAAGAAAGGGTCTTTATCCAAGCCTCATGGGATTGTGCATGACTCAAAGACTTATTAGGGTATTATTTGGACTTATCTTAAGGCATCTGAATGCCTTGAGAAAATGACCTGGGCCAAGTGCTTAAATTTGACTAAGGCAAAAAGCAAGGGATGACATTGCCCTATCTGACTTCCTTTTTTTTTTTTTTTTTGGATTCATTGGAAAGTTTTAAAGGGCAAATGAGATACCGTTCAAAAGGTAACTCGACGAAATTTAATATAAAATAATAAAAAATCCTAGAAAATCTTTTTCTATGAGAAAAGCATTTTTAAATTCATATCGGTTCAGCATTGACAATAAGTGTAGAGGAATAGGTGTAGCAGATTTTGAGAAATTGCCCTGAATATGTTCAGACTCAACAAGTTGCAAACAATACTTTTTTGAAAGTAAACTTCATGTAGTTTTCAAGAAAAAAATTTTAAAAAATAAAAAAAATCATTTTGGGCGGTAAAAACTGGCCGCATTGAAGTCTGATAGCTAGTCTTGAAAATTTTAGACAATATGCGATAGAAAAATCATAATTCCCTTATCTAAGGTTGTTCAGGGACAAATCAGAGCTTTTTGGAAAACTAACTCGATGCCCTTCCAAGGAAAATATAAAAAAAAAAATCTAGAAAAATCGTTTAGGGCTCGAAAATAATTTTTAAGTAAGGTTAAACTGTTGCCTATAGCTAAAATAGAGTGCTTTTCAATTTTCAATTTCCAATTGAGCTTCATACATGTAAATATGATTTTTCTTAAAAAATGTGAACTCAAGGGAGAAACAAGTTCTGAAAAAATTACAAGATGAATCAATAAACAAAAATTATTTATTATTCACTATTATTATGATTAGTAATTATTAATAAATAAAAGAAATTTTTGTGTGAAATCAATTTTTTTCTTTGAAAAGAGAAAACGAAAGACCAGCAAGACTAATGGATTGGTATGGGTGAAATATGGTTGTTCTAAAAGTCGACCTAATTTTTTAATGAATTTGTAGCATGGTTTAAAAAAAGTTAAATTTTATAGTCTTTTTATTATTTAAACTTGATTTAATAATAAATTTATACAAAAATATAGTTATTCTAATATATAATGTACATGAAAGTATTTCAAAATTTTATATTTATAATTATTATTTAATATAATTAAATTTATATAAAAAAATTCAAGTCTTGGTGAAGCGAGGAAGACATTCTAGTACTGCTTATAAAATACGTGATTAAATTTGGTATGACAAACACCAACCAAGTCGATGAAATGACAAAAAAAACCAACAATTGAAAATATAAAAAATAGAAAGAGAACAAATAAATAATTTTCTATGAAGTAATTTGAAAATATTAATCCGACGATTACGTAACTTTTTTAAAATTTTTATTTAACATTTTAATAATTTGTGTTTTTTTAGATTTTAACATATGTATATATATTCATATCAAGTTTATATTATTTTTTAATATTATATTTATGTTATATAATCATATTATAAATAAAAAAATAAATATAAATTATATGACATTTTAATAATTTATGTTTTTGTAAAAGTAAATAAATATAGTTTAGGTTTTTAATAGTTCTGATTTTATATATAGTTTTGTATTTCTTGTAAAAACCGAAGAACTATTATCATTATTTTTTTAAAAACTGTAAAAGGTGTAAAAACCGACGTGTGGTTCGCACGAGTGAAAAATGTAACCACCATTTCCATGTCATTAAAAGAAGCTTCGTCCATGTCACGCCAATTACTTCTAAGCTAAGGACCGATTTACATTCCGACTTGTTCAGGTAAAGTTTTTCTCTACTCCTCCATGTTTGATCTTCCATATTTCTTTCATCTTTGATTTTCTTGGTAAGTTTCGATCTCATATTCCCTTCTCAATTATCAAAATCTTTCGTTAGATCCACCGCATATTTCTAATTTCAGTTCTTATCTTCTTTGGTTTCATTTTAGGGGAAAAAAAGGTAGTGAGATTTGCTGTAAAATGAAAAAAAAAAAAAAACCATTTCTTGAAACTCAATTCAGACAGCTTTTCTTTTTATATTTTCCCTTTGAGATTCAATTGGGAGTTTAGTTAATCATTAGGGTTTAGTTCTTGGAGGCTCCCAATGCGCTTCTAAGTTTCCTAAGATAAGATCCGCTGAGGAGAATTTTTCCCCTTTCTAGGAATTGAATTTGGTTAGTATATTGATTTATTCTTTGTTGCACTTACCATGTTTTGGCATGAATTGGTAGTATAAAAAAAATTTAGCTGAAGTTAAATTGTTTATTTGTTCAGTCTTGTACTTTTATGATAGATGGGAATCTCTGTGGATTCACTGAGCTTCAGTTGCATTTATCTTTTTTCAAAGTCAATTTAAGCTTCAGTGATACTGTATTTTTTTTTTTTTTTGGGTTTGCTATTGCTTTCTTGTTTTTAAGGAAAGAATCAAAATTTCATAGAAATGTTTATAAATACTTTATTAAGTTAATTATGCTCTGCAGATCTTGTCACCTTCTTTTGTGGATCTTCATACATCGGAATATCCAGCTAAGAAATGAATCAAAAAGGCTTGATTTATAGTTTTGTTGCAAAAGGAACTGTTGTTTTAGCAGAGCACACATCATATTCTGGAAACTTTAGTACCATTGCTGTTCAATGTTTACAGAAGCTGCCTTCAAATAGCAGCAAATTCACATATTCGTGTGACGGGCACACATTTAACTTCCTCATTGACAATGGGTTTGGTACTATTTCTTGTTATTTCGTAATGTTGGTCCAATATTTGATATCAAAATATGTGGTTGATGATGTTTGTTTCCTTTTGCAGTGTTTCTAGTTGTTGCAGATGAATCAGTTGGCAGGAGTGTGCCTTTTGTTTTTCTCGAACGAGTGAAAGATGATTTTAAGCAGCGATATGGTGCAAGTATAAAAAATGAGGGTCCGCATCCTTTAGCTGATGACGACGATGATGATGACTTATTTGAAGACCGATTTAGCATTGCATATAATCTTGACAGAGAATTTGGGTGCGTATATACTTGGCAAGGTTAAATTGTTATATTTGTCCGATTACCCTATGATATTCTAAATACGTGATAGCGTGATCCTCCCCTGTAATTCCATGCTATGTATAACAGACCAAGACTTAAGGAGCACATGCAATATTGCATGAACCATCCAGAAGAAATTAGTAAGCTCTCAAAATTAAAAGCTCAAATAACCGAGGTCAAGGGGATTATGATGGATAACATCGAGAAGGTATGTATTTCTTTTCTTGAAGAATTGGTATAAGTCTGGAAAAAATGGACGTGTGATTTTGAAGGTAGAGATTAAGTATTTTGTAGCAATCTTCTTTTTCCAATGGCTCCTGTGCAGATTTCTATGGTTATCATTGTTCTTGGCTATAAATCTTCAACTTGTAATATTTTGTTAGCCTGGATATGTTTTATTTTTCAATTTTTTTTGTTTCCACAAAAAAGAGTTAAAGGGGCTCTAAAAAACCTACATGGAAGGATGCTAACTATCAAGTTTAGGAGAAGGAATATATTCAAATTTGCTTTTGTTTTCTTAATGTCATGTTAGCTGCTGTCTTGTTATGTGTTCAAATTTTTATTATCTGATTTTGGGAAATTTATGTTTCTAGTCATATATACGGCCTTTTCAACAATGAAAAAGTGGACTCAACATGTTATATGTCTCTATCCAGCCAACAATCGACTTCTGTTGTTTCCAACTAATTATCAATGCAGAAACTTTTTATGCTTTCAAAGGGATAGATATTATTTCTAGGCTTCGGAAGTTTACTCTATTATATGTTGATAGAATATTTGTTTCTTTTTTAGTCTTTGGAGCAATAGTAGTTATATTTTTGGGTAAATAATCAACAATGAAGTTCCATATTTCATGGTGCTCATGATAATTTAAAGGGAGCTAACTGTAGGGAGAAAATTGAAAGAACACCCTCCCCCCAACACCACTTGTGTTGAACTTAAGGGTCATATGTTGGAGGGATTGGAGGAAAGGGTCTCATTGGTGGTGCAACAACTCCTAGGTTGAAGTTTATCTAAGTTTAGATAAAATAACGTAGTATTTCTTGATCTTTTATGTTGGAGATATTGGATGAAATGGTCACATTGTTGGCGCAACAACTCCTATATTGAAGTTTATTTAAGTTTATATAACATAAAGTAGTATTTCTTAATCTTTTCTTTATTTAACATGTTTCCTTATATTTGGCGATATCAGTAGATGAAAAAAGCAAGGGCTTCAAGCGTGGTTTTGAAGCAATTTAGTTCAATTTATTTTACACATATAAATGAAGTCTCAATTGTATCTATTATTATTAAACCATGTTGTTGTTAAATAGGAAATATATAGAACCTAGGTTCTTTTTTTCCTCTTCCACAGCCACATTCGGTATGTGTACCTAGTGAGTGTTTGTAAATTCTTGTAGTGTTATTCGGATAATTTTTTTTCTCAACACCTGTTCAATGACTTCCTCGCTGGTTGACACTATTGGAAGGTGAATTTTGTTGGGACTCTTTACCTTTCGTAGGCAATTATATACCCCTTTACTTTCTTCGGTTAGTTACAGCTTTGGAACATGAGGGCGGGTGCTGGGGTGCTACTTTAAAACAACGTTGTTTATTGAGTGGTTTATGAAAAGTTTGCATATGCTTTGATGTTTGTATACATGCATGCAAATCACAATAATATCTGCACTTATGCAACAGGAATTCAAGGTTTTTGGGTTGTCTGGTTTTGTAATGCACCTCTTATTTTATATAATTATATTTCTAGAATTTACTTAATTTCAAGGTAATTTTACTTTACTTATGTTATCTAGGGAAACAAGTAAAAATCTGTTCGCTTATGTATATTATATTAACTATCACTAGTGATCACTATTGGCTTAAATTAGAAGTCCAATAGATATTTTTTCTGTATTCTTTGTCATCTATGCATTTACCTTATAGCTGATTTCAGATTGACGGACAATTTAGGGCACCATATTTGAATTATTAGCATTGGCATTGGTTCAGAGTATGTGTCTGTTTCAGTGGTGAAAATTTGGGTGTCTCTTCGAAAGAAGATTCAAATAGAAATTACTGGCTATTTGTTTGGAATACAGAAATAGAAAAATTGCTATTACACCCACTTCTATGATAAAACCTGCAAGTAAAACTGAAATACACCTAGATGCCACGATGAAAGAGGGTGAGGAAAAAAGTGAGGAGTTAAGGAGATACGAGAAACAAGGAATAAGAAGAGGGATAATATGAAGGAAAAAATGACCTAAAGTGTGAGGTCATGAAAAAGTTATAGAGAAGGGAGGTAAAGGTAAAAGGTTAAGAGAGAAGGACGGGGCTTTAGACAACGCCATAATACCCACTCTGTGACCTTCTTTTTATCAAAATTTTGGGGGTTTTGCCCTTTAACTAACTTTTTTGATTTCCTTTCCTGCATCTTGCCATGCTACGTATCCGAGCGCATACAACATTATTATCCTGTCATTTGCCCTTATAAAAACAAAAAAGGAAAAAGGTCTGAGCTGATATTGCTTTTGGGTAAGCATACACCCATTGTCTCTAATAATGATGTGATTGGGGAAAAATTAGTCTACCAATATGGGTGTCTCCTATGTATTTGTATTAGAACATTTGAGTGGTGCAAATGACTAAGATACCCCTTAACCTAAATACTTAACACTCCCCTCAAGTTAGAGCATGTACATCACATGTACCCAACTTGTTGCAAATATATCTTACTCTAAAACCAAGTAAAGAGTTTATAAGTAGTTTGCTAGTTGGTTCAAAGATCTTACTGATTGTGTACGAATTACGTTCTGCATAAGTTTGTCTGAAACTAGATGACAATCTATCCCAACATGTCTTTCTTGAAAACACTAGGTTTGAGGCTATATGAAGAGCTACTTGATTATCACCAATTAGAGTCATAGGCTCCTATTGTTTAAAACCAAGTTCTTTCATCAGATTTTTCAGCCAAACCAGTTCACAAGTAGCATTTACCATACTTCTATACTCAGATTCAACACTTGATCTGGCAACCACTGTTTGTTACATACTCTTCCCAGATACCAAGTGACCTCTGACAAACCACACAACAACCAACGGTAGATCTCCTACCATTCAGAAATCCAGCCCAGTTTGCATTAATATAAGCTTCACCATGAAGAGCATGATTTTTATGAAGTAGGCCATGTCCACAGTGCCCTTGAGATATCTTAAGATATCAGCAACAATATTGTAATGACTGTTTGCGAGACTAAAAATTGACTAACAAAAACACTTTAAAAGAAATTTTTGTTCTTGTAATTGTCGAGTAATTTAACATCCCAATTAATCTTCGATAATAGCAAAGATTACACATCTTCTTGATCAGCTAATTATTAGGTGGTAGGATACACATGGTATCAATAGGCTTGCATTCTAACAATTCAGTTTTTGAAAGTAAGTAAAGTAGATACTTCCTTTGGGATAGTGAAATCCCCTCCCAAGATCTAGCAACTTCTGCACCTAAGAAATATTGCAAAACCCCTAAATCCTTGGTCTGAAATTTAGTTTGAATATTTGATTTCAATGCTTATATCCATTCACTATTATCACCAGTAATGAGTATATCATACGCATGGACAATCAATAACACTTTACCTGCTTTTGTTTGTCAATAGAAGACAGAATTATCTACTTCACACCTTGTAAGATCGAATTCAATGAAAACTTCACTGCACCTCCCAAAAAATGCCCTAGGAGATTGTTTTAACTCATGTGAACTCCCCTTGAACAACAAATCCTGGTGGTTGCTTCATGTAAACTTCCTCTCCAAGTTCATTATGCAAAAAGGCATTTTTAATGTCAAATTAAAATAAAGGCTTATTAAAAGTAGTTCCTAATGAGACAAACAAGTGAATAAAGGTAAGTTTCTAGTCAAGTAGGTGGTAACTTTAGGTATAAGCTTTAGTATATATGGTAAATCTAGTGGTCTTGGTCAAATTTTATGAGTAGCTGGTTAGAATGTGATGAGTCTTTGAGTATAGCGGGTTTAGTTGATGATCAAAATTTCTTGGTTTATATGTTCTTAGCCATCAAAATCCCCACCTCTGTTGAGTGATGATCATGGATGTAAGAAGGAAAGAATATTTCAAGCTAGTTGTGGTGCATTCATTGTAGTTTGGGTATGCAGTGCATCTGTTTTAGCTCTAGATGCACCATATTCCTTTGTCCTTGTTTCCTACAAGCTGTAGTGTGATACTAATTTGTCTCCTGTATGCATCAAGTAAAATTGTCTTGCAGATCAAAATAACTAATGTTTTCTAGTTCAAAAATTCTCTAGTTGGTGCCTTGTAAAATCATGGCTTAAGTTTGTTAAGGGGGTTTCTGGATTTAAAAGATTAGAAAAGGCCAGTTAAGGAGGTTTCTGGATTTAAAAGATTAGAAAAGGCCAATGGAGGATAAGTGGATGGTCTAACTTATGGACGGTTTATTCTACTAAAAACGCAGAAGCAAGGTGTTTGGCTCTCCAAATTTTATAATTTTAGGCTAGCTTATGTGGGAAGCTCATTTGGGCTTTTAGACAAAGCTACAGATAAAGCTTCTCCAAAAAGGTACTAATACTGTGTAGCAAAAAACATTTAATGAGATTTTCTTCACATTCTCATTTTATGCTTCAATAATTCATAGAGTTCGAAAGATCATTATTATACAAATTAATCTTTTCATTTTTTTTAGCATAAACTGTTTTGATTTGATTTGATTTGATTACAACAGTAAAAATAAAATTTGTATGGAATTTTGCATTAACTAAACATTTTCTTTATTTCTTTCACTTTAATGCTGATGATTTGCTGGTTTGTTAAGGTTGAATTTTTTTAATTTTGTTTATTTACTAGAAAAATAAACAAAGACTGCCATCAAATGGTATCACTAGTGTCCAAAGGAATCCGCTCTGGATTTTAGGGTCACGGCCATATGAGATGAAGTAGTCATATCTCTCTAGCATTGACTTTCCCTGCAGGCATATTATGAATTCGTATTCTCATCTAAGATAACTTTCTTAATTATCTTTTCAGAAGTAGTTTACTTATATTATTGTTTTCCCTCGTAATTAAATAATCATTTCACATAGTGGAAAGCTAATTATTAATTAGTGGAGAGGACAATTTTCTTGTATGCATCCAGGAGACACCATTTGAGATGTGGCTGCATTTCAAAATACTTATCTTATATACGGGTGGTGGAATTTAGAACTCTACAAGTGGGTTCATTCAGATGGTACATGTCCATATAAATAAATAAGTAGTTAAGAGCATTGACTTCCTTATTTGTAGTTCGAGTGACACTTGTCAAGTAAATAAAGCCTTTTCACCCTTGCAGTTTCTATACTCCATTGTAACTGTATAGGATAATAAGCCCTTCGGCCTTCTGTTATTCTCTTGTAAGCAGGTTTTGTGTAGTTAGTGTCTTGGTAAATTTATCAAGTGTTTTATTGATTCAAAGCTTTGCTTGGCAGTTAATTTAATAAGTGTAGGCACAATATATGTTGCTCCAATTCTTCATTTTTCTTGAAGCACCCATGTACGGCAAGTTTTTAGACATGGTTATGGGGATATGACCCTCCAAATACATGGAAAAACTTAGAAAAAATTTGAACATACTCGTGTCAGACACATCCGTTTCTAACACTTACACCTGAGTCTGAGTAACATAGTAGATGCAAGCCTATGTGAGCAATGTTGTGGTAGGCATGTAGGAGTATTACCAGCTACTGGTTGTGCATTAGATTAGTGAGGTGCAATATGGTCTCAGCCCAAACACCATGGTTAGTACAGTACTCGGCCGAATGTTTTTGTGCCTTTACATGCTATGGAGTTTTGTTAGCTACTAACACAAATTCCTGTGCATGGATGAGGTTTGTGGGTAAATTTAACAAGGCCTAGAACTTTTGATGCCAAAAGTTGCTATTTAAAAGTTTAGGACTATGTCTGAAATGAATATTTTCTTGTGGCAAAACAGCTAGTGCTAGGGTTCACTAATTTCCCTGAAACCAATTCGTGGAAAATGTAGTTGCCATTGCCAAGGTATATTGATTTAGGCTCGTGGTTTGCTGGACAACAAGACCGAGGCTGGCTTGCATATACATAAGAATAGATTAGTTGCATAGACTTACTTGCTCTTTATCTTTCTCTCTCTTGCTTATGGTTAACCTTCTCTTGAGCCTCTTAAGTATCATAAGTGTTTTATATGGCTGGAGGACTATGGATTTTTTTTTTTTTTTGTGGGGACTGAATCGATAAATTCTGACCAAAGTCTATTCCCCAGAAAAATTATAGACGGCCTGATTAATGAACACTTTATATTATTTATTTATTTATTTTTTGTTGTTGTTGTGGTGCAGAAAATGGTTATTTGGTGTTAATTTTGTTTGTTCTGTCATTAAACTGTTTGATATTGTTTCTTTGTTGTCAGAAGGAAAACAAATAATAAATGCTTTAGCTAATTATGAAGAATTCAATAATTGATTCTGTTATTGTTCAGGTTTTGGATCGTGGGGAGAAGATTGAACTACTAGTTGACAAAACAGAAAACTTACAGTTCCAGGTTGGTGCTATTTCCTTATTGATTGAGCAAATCCGAAAAGGGTTCAAGCTCAACTATTAGTTCATAATGTATTAATATTTATATAAATAAAAATAAATGTGTTGTTTTGTTTTGTTTGGTAATATAATAGGCTGATAGCTTCCAGAGGCAAGGGCGGCAACTGCGACGTCGGATGTGGCTGCAGAATCTCCAAATGAAACTGATGGTGGGAGGAGCTGTTCTTGTGTTGATCATCATATTGTGGCTTATTGCGTGTGGAGGTTTCAAATGTTGATGATGCCAGAAACCAAATTTGGAACTCTTTAAAAAGAAAGGAGCATTGCATTTGCTTGTGGGTTTTTATTTTTTATTTTTAAATTATATGTTTAGATGTACAAAGTAGTTATGTCTACTGTGTTGTGTTGTACATGGATTGGTCATGGGGGATACTTAATTGCTGATTGCTTTTGGTAATGGTATGTACTATGTGGCACTGCCTAGATGTTTAAGAATATGGAATAAAATTTACATATGTAATAATACTAATAATAAAAAAAAAAACTGCTGATATTATTTTGTTTTCAATTTTTAATTATGTCATTAAGCCTCGTCAATTTTTATGTGGAGAAAAAAATTGACGGGCTTAGATATAATATAAATCATTTTTTTTTTGGGGGGAGTAAAGCTTTATTTGAGTAAAAATTGAAGGTAAAGAGTTTATTTAGATTTAATAAAAATATATAATTTTTTTTTTAAAAAATTATTGAGTATTTTAGCCTTTATTGAAGTTTTTTCAGCTTTAATTTTATCTGACAACAGAATTTTAAATGGATAAAATAAAAAAGTAACAACCGTATGTTGAAAAGAAATGATAAAAATGACCAGCTTCACATTTTTCAATCATCTTTGTTTCTTTTTAATTATTAAACTAATTCGTTATTTTGATCGAGTGACAGTCACGAAAACAGTTATGTAAACCAATCTTTTTCAAGGTCTAACAATTTTATCTTGCTTGACGTGGCGGAACTCTTTTCCCTTTGCTTTGCTAACAGTGTTAACATCTACGTTGTCTGCTTCATCGTTCATCTCTGTTTTTTCCTTTCTTTCTGCGACTCCTTATCCTGCCTTCGTGTTTTTTCTCCTGGGGTAATAGGCCTTAGGCTTTTTGATCTCATGATGATCCCTTCCTTCTTAGACCCTAGAGTTTTCTTGCTTCGCGAATGAATCAAATATCTATTTTTCATTCAGGCAGTTCTTTCTTTCTTCACCTACCCAAGCAGATTTTTCGTCGAATCCTCCGTTAATTTCCTTGTTATTTCCCCTTCTGTTTATTTTTCTCCGTTGGTTAGTGTTTTGTTTCTTGTGTTTTTCTTTTTGGACGTTTTGTTTTCCCCGTAAATAGGGTTGTTCAATCGGTAGTTTAATTAGTTTAGTCAGAAAAAAAAAGCGAAAATCAAATTAATTGATTTTATTACGAAAATCGATTAAATTTAAAGATGATAATTGAAATAATTGAAACGAACAAATTTATATCAATTTTGGTTCAATCTGAATGGGTTTTGGTTATGTGTTAAATATTTGTTTTAGGTATGAATTTATTTTATTAATATAAATAAAAATAAAAATATATTAAATATTAAAAAATTTAATTAACTTATTAGATAATTAATTGAATTAATCCACTAAACGATTCAAAAAATTAAAATAAGCTTTAAATCGTATTAACCGAATCAATTTAATCGAATGCCTACAATTAAGTTGGTCTGAATCGGCTTTTGCTCTGCCTTGCCCAGAAAGCTTGCTCGAAGCTTGTGATCCTTGAAGCCCTCATATTTGGTCCCTTTTCCCATCCCCCTCTCCTCCCTTACATCATTGGTAATGATTTCCCGTGTATGCCTATTGCCCTTTCCCAGTATCTTAGTTCACTAATATTGTTTCTTGATTTTCTAGGTCTTTTTTTTTTATTGCAATAATGGCTACTATGGACATATATCGCCCAGAGACTCACGGGTGTGTGAGAAACCATTTTAACACCTCTTCATCTTTTCCACCTATATATAATTATGGAAAACCATCTATCGGTCACAAAATCATCACCCGTTTTAGAAGAAATAAGAAAAGAGCTGCGTACCAGAGGGAATCTAGTTGGACAAAAAGTGAGGAATCATTCACTAGCAGTGAAAATGAGCTGCAAGACATGGTCTACTCAGAGTTGCACAAACGGAGATACGGCAACGAGCAAGATGGGCCCTATTATTTCTCTAGAAGAAGAGATGTTCTCTGGGCAAACTGCTTTCTGGCAGCAATGTTTTGATCGCTTATCACCTTGACATCAGAGAATTCTCTGTCAGGACGGTATAAAATCTAATGAAAAGAGCTTGGAGCGAGAGGATAAGTTCTACATTTTCCATTTTGAAGACCTTGTGGATCTCCACTCTATCTTTAGTGAAAACCCCTGGTCTCTGGAAGGTGGATTGTTCATTTTTGTAAGGTGGAGGCCTTTTATGATCCTCATGGAACTCCGACGTACTGGTTTACCTGTTTGGCTTCAAATTTGGGGTCTACCGCTTAAAATCCTCTTGCCACAAGTGGGTTTGGCCATTGCTAGTACTATAGGAGATATCATTGACTACCAGAATTCTCTTCTAATGAATATTCAACATCTATGAGTTTGAGTATGGATCTATCCGTGGCTGCCTATTTTTGTAGGCTGCTACATTCGCTGTGGTGAGAGAGCTAGGATCTGGGTTGACTAATGGTTCGAGAGAATATGCAAATGTAAAAAATGTGGAAGGACTTCCCTCAACTACAGCGCTGATAAAGCAAAAATCAAGAGATCAATAGGAAGACAGATGAATGACATTGAAACCAGATTTGGATATGAGACAAGGATTGATCTATCTTAGGCACTATTCATTAATAAAGTTAGAGCTTTCAACATACGAGATCGCAGGACCACAAGAATTTATTTCAGAAACAACTTAAGGTTTTATGATGAAGAACGTGTTTATCCTCGTCCCTCTACTTTTAGAAACGGGGAGGAACTAAATATTCCTGCCCCTATGATTTGATGCACAAGAGAACAAAGGGAGCAGGAGTCTTGGGAGCCTCTAAAATTGACATGTGTCAGGCTTATGACCGATTGAGATGGGATTTCCTTCAAAAGGTCCTGCAATTATATGGGTTTAACAACCACTGGTTCAACCTGATTATGACTTGTTTCTATGCTGTAGAGTATCAGGTTCTTGTCAGTGGCAAACCATCAGATTTCATGCTACTAAAAGAGGTCTAGAAAAGGGCGATCCTCTGTCACCATACCTGTTTTTGCTACGCCAAAATATCCTTTCACTCCTGCTTCTTAAAGCTCAAGCTGAAGGTAAGATCAAAGGTATCAAAGTCAGCAACAAGAGTATCTTTGTCAACTGTCTACTCTTCATAGATGACTACTTCATCTTCTTCAGAGCAGGATGGGAAGCTTGTCATAATCTCAGAACTTCCCTGGATTCCTGTTGCAAAATGTTGGGCTGGAAAATTAATCTTCAAAAGTCAAAACTGATTGTGAGTCGTGACTGCCACCCGAGATTCATGTGGATTTTTAGGACTTTACATGTTAAGGTAACCAATAACCCCGGAAAGTACCTGGGATTCCATCTAGATAATCTGACTGCTAGAGGCAAATTTTTCCAACCTCGTTTAGATAAGTTTAATTCCAAACTTGCTCTTTGGAAAACCAAATTTCTGTCTTTCAGTTGGAAGACTTACCCTTATACAGTCCGCACAGACAAACTTTCCTGTATATCACGTATCTTGCTTTCAAGCTCCCAGTAATCTTTCAGTTGGAAGACTTACCCTTATACAGTCCACGCAGACGAGCTTTCCTGTATATCACATATCTTGCTTTCAAGCTCCAAGTAACATCTGCGATAAAATTAACAAAATCATCCAGAACTTTTGGTGGGGACATAATGAAGGAGAACAAAAATCCATTTCAGTAGTTGGGATAACTTATGTAAGCCTGAATGCCAGGGTGGTCTCGGACTCAGGAAAATGAAGAACTTGAATCAGGCTTTTCTTGTGAAACAAGTCTGAAAATTAGTTAAGCAGGAAAGCCAGCTGCTGGAGGCCCTAATAGGAAGGAAATACTGCCAGAAAAATTGTTTTATGCAGGTTCAACCTCAACCAAGGGATTCCTGGGTTTGGAAAAGCATCCTTATGGTAGAGACCTATGTTATAAAGACTTGGAATGGCAATTTTGGAGAGGAAGCATAGCAAAAATCATTGAAGGAACATCCCAATCCTTGTACCTTACTTCCCCGAAACAACTCATCAAACCAAGGGACAGTTAGAAGCATTATGAGCTGTCATGGAATAGATTGGAATTCTGACATGGCAAGCAACAAAATCACGAGAATGTGTCATTGACAATTAGTAAAACCTTATTCTATTTCAACGGGAAGGACGAGATAGTGTGGAAATACTCTTTCACTGGAAAATTTTTAGTTAGTTTTGCTTACTCTTTATCAATTGGCAGGGCTCAAGAAGAGCACGAGGAGCATAATTCAACTCATAGACCAAGGACATTCTGGAAGAAACTATGCGCTTTGAATTTACCCTTGAAAATCACCATGCCTTTTTGGAAGATCAGCAACAACTGTCTTGCAGTTAGAGCTGAAATCAAAAGAAAGGATTACTGACATTGACGACTCCCGTGCTTTTTGTGCTAACCTCAGTGAGACCACAAATCACCTTTTTCTCCAATGATAGTTTGCAAGAGCAGTCTAGTTTGGCTAAAATCTTGACATTCTTTCATATGATGTTGCAAATGATGGTATTAGTCAGTGAATCACCTACTGGGTGAAGTTATCAAAGAAAAATTATCAGAAAGGCCAAGCTTGGATTACAAAAGTTGCATGCACCATCTGGTGCATCTGGAAACAAAGGAACAAACGTGTCTTCAAGAATGAAGTTCCTAACCCAATGGCAGTCATTAAGCTTGTATTGGATCTTAATTTCTTTTGTGCCGAGTTTTTCCCATAGCTTCAAGGAATACGAACGAAATAGACACTCCTACATCCCCTTCGAAACCCTCCGGGACTATACAAACGACTTTCCACCTCGCAATTTATTAGAAGAGGGGTCCAAGTTTACATGTCGGTTCATTCCCTGGACCATACTATGGTTATCTGCATAGCGTCGAAGGAAGCGTGGATAAGAATCCAAAACCTGAGTAATAGCCCGTGAGTCCTTTGGAGTAGAAACAGATTCCTTCAGAGGGTTATCCAGGACAAGAATCTTTCTCTGCACTGGACTTATCAACCTATTTATCAAGACATCTCAAGAATCCAAAATCCAATCAAAGGCCTTCATTTCAACCGATCCCAGCTACTAGACTCAAAGGAAATCAGAAAACTAGTGAAACTAGCGTCCATCACTCAAAACTGTTTTAGCTGGCCTTGAACCGTTCTTCTGTTTATTTTCACTTTTTTTAGGTTCTTCATGTACTAGCATATCTTTTGTCTGTTTTCTGTCTGATCTCGTGTCTCGATATCGAAAAGAATTTATCTTCGCTTCACTATATTTTTATACAATTAAAAAGCTCATTATGAACAATATTTCATAAATAAAAATTGCACCGATATATACTCAAAGGCATTACTTTAAGTTTCCTTTTTTCCAATTGGGCTAAGAGCCCTAATTTATCTAATTAATTGCCCAAAACAATTAGAAGCATTAATAAGAGTAAAATATTCAACTTGAAGAAAGATGATCCCTTGACTACGTTCCTTCCCTTTGTTATAGCCTTAATGGTTAACAAGAAAGAACCTTGCCGTACTAATGGGAGTAAGGTTATTACTGAGGTGAAGACCCGATAATTTTGGACATTAAACTAAAATAAGACATGTAGATGATAAAATTAAAAAAAAGTAATAGGACTGACGATCAGTTAAAATTTCATTCAAAAAATGGATAAGTTGGTGTTAATCAAGTTTCCTCTTTGGTCCAACTGTCAAGTTATCAAAGATTTTAATTAATACAAATTCTAAGGTAAACTAGTATTAGCTGATGTAACCCAAATCAAATTATTATTTAATTAATAAAAATTATTTTTATTTAATTTAAATTTAAACTAACTTTTTAAAGAATTTTTTAAATATTAATTGAATTGAATTTAATCTAACTACTACAACAAATTCTCAACTTAATTAAAGTGCAAGTCCTGGAATTTTATATCTGTGGGGAAAAACGATGAATTAATTAAACTGATATGCTACATTATGCTATCAAATCATGTTATTTTATTTTATTCTCCATATATCTTCCTAACATGGCTTTGCGAATAAAGATGTGTGTCAAAATCCAGTAATTAGTTGGTGGAATAGGATCCCATAATAATTGGATCAAAGTTCCAAAAAAAAAAAAAAAACAAAGGTTAAGCTATCAATGACAAAGGTTATTGATGTAAGAATTGTTAGACTGCACTGCATTTGTTACAAAACATTGTTCACTTTGGAGGTCTAGGAGGTCTAAAAGTAATTTTTACTATTTTGTCATTTGAGAAAGGAGTCTCGATAGAAGAAACGATGGCCTTTACTTTATAAAATCATAGTCTAAACTATTAATACAGTCTTAGAGCTACTTGGCTTGGAGGAGACATATATAAGTTAATAAAACAAATCAATCACTTAATTTAGTAATACAAGGTCTTCCTTCATGTTACTAGCATGACTAACAATCATAAACTACTAATTGGATAAAGCCTATGGAACACATTTTGCCTTGCAAAATAATTGGAAAGAGATACAATTATGAGATTCATATGCATCAAAGCCATGTTCCTAAAATTGTTTGTAGTTATTGTGCTACAAAAATAGGGCATTGCCAATGCTTAAAGACTATCATGTGTTATTCCTTCTTACTTGTGATGGGTTTAAGTACATGAGATACTTGGAATGACATGTGGTTGCTTGTTTGTGGAAGCAAGTTCATTGAAAATTGCTTGCGTGAGAATTTCATTTGGTATTATCACTAAAGTATTAATGAAAATGTTCTCATATGCCAATTATGTAACTAGCCCTCTGACTTCTGATATTAGCTCATCTTGTATGGAGAATGACATACTTTGATTCTATTACGGACGAGTCCATAGTAGATGGATGCTAAAAGTAAGGTGGTTTTGGGTATGGCATGAAACATACAAAGATGGATGAGTGATCCGAGAGGACTCACCACTACAAGTGACATCGATTTCTGAAGGAAATTCTTTCCCAGTGAAGTCTGGCCTCATTTATGCATTGGATTTGATAATTGTTTAATAATATTTACATTAAGTAAAATTGTTTAATTTAGTCAAAAAATTTAATTAAGAATTAAATGTTTTTTCAAATAAATAGGGGTTGGCCCAAAAGCCTTAATTATGAAATCAAATGGGCCTTATTTTGAACAAAATAGAATATGAGAAGATTATAAGAAAAAGATGGCAGGAGGAGGGTCAGGGGTCATATTTTTTTAAACTTAATCAAAAATTGAAAAAAATGCATGCAGTTACCCAATAAATGGAGTAAAGAGGTTCTGGGGAATAATAAGAGAAAGATTGAGGCTTTGTTTCAAAAAATATTAGATATTCAAGGAATAAATATTGAAACGGATGATTGTGAACTATCGCAATGTGCCTCAGAGTGGATCCTTGTCGATTTATGGGTGCATACAACTTAAAATATCTTTTTGACTAGGAAATGTCTTCTTGACTGAGACTTTTCCTTCATGACATAATGAGAACAAGAAAGCACGGATTCTTGACTCATGATATAGTAAAGGGAACCATAAGACGAATTGCTCGTCTTATGGTTTTGGATGACCATCACGAAGTGGCCAACACTTGGAGTCACCACTGATCATTTTGGGCTAGGCATGATTGGATGCCTATTGAAACCTATGTCTTGACTTATGAAACTTAAAACATAGATCCTGTGGTCTACGTAGTACCAAAGATTCGCCATTTGAGTTCGGGAGTTGGTTATGCATGATGAGGCACGAACCTTTTCGTGACACTCGAAATGATACCTTACTAGTGATGTCTT
The DNA here is from genome assembly GCA_029448705.1 of Adansonia digitata. Classification (NCBI taxonomy): domain Eukaryota; kingdom Viridiplantae; phylum Streptophyta; class Magnoliopsida; order Malvales; family Malvaceae; genus Adansonia; species Adansonia digitata. The sequence continues at coordinate 23,648,053 of JAQSVH010000010.1, read as the reverse complement.
ATCTCAGTTTCGATTCTTTCGACCTTAACTTGTCACTATTTTGATATAACCCCTTTTAATGCTTAGATTTTTATAGCAATACAGATCCAGGTTTCTATGAAAAGATTTATCTCATATATACCCCGAAAAGATGGGGAATACGTAAATTTTCAATAAAAATGAACTCTGGATTTTACTTTGAAAATGGAGTATTCCATTTCGGGCGTTGAAAAGATACCCACGCGGAGCATCACCTTTAATTTTACTTGAAATGATTTTAAAATATGAATGCAAATAATCATAAAAAAGAAATCACGTTAGTAAGGCAATGAATGAATTAACATAACATTAACCATTCAATGTAACGATAAAAAGAAAGGATGGACTATTAGAATTTATCTCGCAGTTGGCATTGATTATCTGGGAATAACTGAATTGACAATTTTCGAGATGAATCTGGGTTCCTTGATTGATTGAGGTTTTTTTTTAAATAAAAAAGGGCTTGACTCTTGACACGTTCATGGAAATATGGGAAGAAGTAAAATTTAATTATAGTTGAAAAACAGGGTTGGAGTTTCCCCTCAGAAAGATAAGGTTAGAGTTTCCCTGAAGATGACGAATAATTTTGACAAAAGAAGATTTTTAAATCTTAAGAATTTTGAAAAAGTAAGGTTGGAATATCTCTGGGTTGGAATATCCCCGAAGGTGACATGTGACACTCTTTAAAGAAGTTGAGTTGGAAAACTTAAGTTGACAAAACTTTGTGATTTAGAAAATGAGTGAGCATTTTTATGCTTTTTGATAAAAGAAATTATTGTGAATGAGGATGATAAAGATGTAAAAAAAATTCGTGCCTTGATGCGCAAGCCTATGGGAGGTCAAAGCATGTTTTCGAGGCTAATCAGGGTGATATGGTGACATTCGAATGTCTTGAGATGAAGCTTGGGAAAACAACTCAAATTTGACCATAACCGAAAACAAGGGATAGCATTGCACTATCCCACTTTCTGAATTTATTCTAAATTGGTTTGAAGGTTTTAGAGGGTGAACAAGACACTGTTAAAAAGGTAACTTGATGAGGTCAATCTAAAAATATTCCTAATATCCCAAAAAATCACTTTCTAGGGGAATAAATTTTCAAGTTTGGATTAATTACACTACTGGCAGAGCATACGAGGGATAAGATTTGTCAAAATTTGAAAAATAACCCTGGACTCGTTTCGTATTAAAAAATTGCAAACGATACCTTTCTAAAAAGGGAATTTCATGAATTTTTTAGGAAAAATGTTTCAAGGATTTGAAAAAATCATTTAGTAGGTCTGAATGGCCTGATTAGAATGCATGTTGCTAATTCCAGGGGTTTTGGATAGTTTAGATTTGAAAAATCATAACTCTCTCATCCGAAATGATCTAGGGGTGAATAAGATATCGCTTTAAAGATGATTTGACACAATTTAATAGGCAAATATAAAAAAATTCATGAAAAATCGTTTTGGATTTTAAACTAATTTTTCAATTCGTAACAGTTGTGCTATCAGTAGGGGACAAAGCAAAGCAGGGGATTTTTTTTTATTTTTCTTTGTGTTTTCAGGTCAAAACTCAGGTCATTAACATTCAAACGTCCATGATTGAAGGAAAAGAGTGGCATAAGTGTCACGAACTCATTTACATAGCCTTGTAGAAGTTTGGGATGATAAAACAGCCCGTTGATTATACCACTTAAGGTTTTGAATAAAAAACAAGGCACAAACATTTCGGGAACAAATGCTGGGCCATATTCATTGGAAAATTAGAAGATTTGAGCTTATTTAACCAAGATTCCAGATCTGAAAAACTTAATTTTCCCTAAGATTTTTTTTGCTAACTTTAAGGAAAATGCCAAGTTCATGCTAATCCTTATTAGTTGAGGTTAACATGCTTGGCTTGGGGAGGTTTTCAAAATCAATTTTTTTACAGCCATCAAACATGCACTTAAACAAGAAGAAGACAATGAACATACAAGGGGATGACACATAACATGAAGAAGGATGCTAACTTTACCAATGGTCTTGACAAAGAAAGTGCTATGCACACATATATCATGAAGTGAAGCATGCCGAAAATGACAATGGTTCATGACAAAATGCAAGTTAACATATAAACATGCTTGAAACATGCTAGGCTAAGGATTTGCTCATGGATTGAACATAACATGATGCATGGATATGGTATAAAATGCATGAACAAGAGCTGTCAAAAATAATGAGGATGAAATGAGACACTTTGCACATCAAAAGGGGCATCAAGGCATCCAAATCCTAAGATACCACAACCAAAAGCCACGATAATGCATGAGAATCCTAAGAGGGTAGTGGAAGCATGGAAAGCTCATTAAAACGATAGAGATGCTAAAAAACTAGTAATGAAAATGATTACGTATGAAGTTATACCAATAAAGCTTTAATTTTGGTCAAATCGTTGGAGCAGTAGTGATGGCCTAAATTCTCTTATTTTCCTTGTTGTTTATTAGCAAGAAATGTGAGAAAAAGAAGGGCTTCGGTTCTGGTATGTGTGAGGATGATTTTTCAGAGTGTATGGTGGCTATGAGTAAGTGTCTGGGGCTATTTTTGGATGCTGAGTGAATGGCTACAAGATTCTATTTTTTTGATGTGTGAATAAGTTGGGAGAACTGAAACAAGCTAGAAAAAACTTTTTTCAGCTGAGATATTAATCACTTATTTATACCAGCACTTTGGAGCTAAATTGGAGGTGTTTTTGGTCATTTCTCGAGGGGACAAAGTTATGACAACTAATGGCTATAGGGTGGCTGTAGGAAGTAATTTGTTGCCAATGTGATGGACATAGGGTGGCTGGTATGATTGCTGAAATCAGATACCAGCAACTAGGGTGGCTGATGGTGATCTTTGTTAATAAATAAGGGAGAAGTAGGGTGATCATATGACATTGACCCTTTATATCTAATTTAAACTTCAAAAAAATGTTTTGATTAATTCCTAAGTCCAAATTCATAATTTGATATTGGTTTTGATCTTTGATGCAAAAACGAGTTAAAATTGAGCTTTGGATCAATGGTTGATAAATAAAAAATGCCCTGATCATGGAAAATAGCCTGCATGTATCGATATAATGAAGAATGTATCGATACATTTGGTCTAAAAACCCTCGAATGTATCGATACAATGAACATTGTATCGATACCATGAAACATTGTATCGATACAATGGAGCATTGTATCAATAAATGTTGATATGTATCGATACATCTACTTTACAGAATGCAAGTTTTGGTTATTGCATGGCCTAGTACCATACATGAGTTCATGCATCGATACATATACTCATGTATCGATACATTTACATATTGTATCGATACAAATAGGGATATTTCGAATTTTTGGGTTGTTAAAGAATTGTATCGATACATGAGAACCATGTATTGATACATTCAGGCAAAATTATGAATTTTCCCATGTCTTTTATCCCTGAACACCTGGAACTACGTCTTTTGATGCCACATCTTTGCATTTCTCTTTAACATGATCCATAAGCATTCTTGACCTACTCAAAAAACTTTTTTCACCCACCACCCCTTTTCATGTCTCATGTTCCAAATTGCTAAAAATTAGCACAAAAAAAAAAAGGTATCCACAGAAACAATTGAGGGAAGTGGAAAAAAATAAAAAAATGTGGAAGAGAAAGGAAATGTACTAGTTCCAAATATCCAGGGTGAAATGTTTACATTATGGGGATAAGAATAAGAAATGATTGACAATGAAAAAGAAATTGTGAAAATCTTTTTTACTAGGATTGCCTAAAATAGATGGGAGAAGAGATTTTGAAAGAGTTATCAAGTATGTGTCAAAATTAGTTATGGAGGAAATGAATAGGATGTTGTTGAAAAAAGTTGAAATAAATGGGGTTAAGAAAGTTATTTTTCAATTAAGAGCAAACAAAGCCTCAAGACCATATAGGTTTAATGGTTTTTTTTATCAAAAATATTAGGAGATACTAAATGATTATATGGTTATGGTTATACATAGTGTTTTGCATTATGGAAGGCTACTAAAAGAGATGAATAACAATGAGATTGTGCTCATTCCAAAGACAAAGACTCTAGAGATAGTTACACAATTTATATTAATTAGCCTATGTAACTTTGTGTATAAGATAATATCAAAGGTGTTAGTGAATTTGTTTAAACCATTTTTGGGATCCCTGTTAACATAAAATGAGGGTTCTTTTGTGAGAGGGAGGCAAGTTCATGATAACTAATGGTTGCATAAAAGGTTTTTCACTACTTAAAAAAGAAGGAAACAAGGAAATAAGTCGTTATAAAGATCGACATGAATAAAGCATTTGATAGGGTAGATTGGAATTTTTTAAAATAAAGTTCTACTTAAACTAGGTTTCAATTCTAAATAGGTTGGATGGGTGATATAATGTGTTAGAATAATTTTTTATTCTTTAATCACAAATGGAAAACCAACAAGTAAAATGTTTCCCACTAGAGGTCTTAGACAAGGGGACCCTCTTTCACTGTATCTTTTTTTGTTTAGCATTGATGTTTGTATAGGATGATTATAGTTAAAACATAAAACATCATTTTAGTAGTGTTAGGTTAAATACGTAATTCCTTTTTTCATAAATGCAAAAGTGGTAAATTGTAAAAAAAATTATTAAAAATTAAAAAGAGTTTGGTGAAGTTTCAAGGCAGTAGATAAATCTAGCCAAATCAAGCTTGGTTTTTAGTTTGAATGCCTTAGAAACAAATAAAAAGGAAAGAACAAAGGCAATAGGCATACCAATTGCAGAAAGTCTAGGACTACATCTATTAATTCTATCTTTTTGAGGCAAGACTTAGAGTAAAGCAATAGGGTTTATCAAGGACAAAGTATTCTATCAACTACAAAACTAGAAGTAAAAAACTTTTCAATAGGAAGGACAAAAGTATAGTTGAAAGCCATAGCATGTGCTATACCAACATACATATGGCATGTTATAAATTACTAAAGATGCTTTTTATGGAAATGAATAATGCTATAGCAAGGTTTTAGGGGGGCAAAATAGGGATAAAGGGAAAATTCATTTGAAAAGATAGGATGAATTTAAAAAAATTAAAAAGGAAAGAGCTTAGGTTTTAAAGAACTTGAAATGTTTAATGATGCATATATAGTAAAACAATTTTAGAAACTGGACCAGGAAACAAATTCTTTATAGGCACAGGTATTGAAAGGATTTTACTTCCCTCGCTATTTTGTTTTTGAGGCTAGGAAAGGGGCAAGGGTGTCTTAAGGATGAAGTGGGCTTTTAATTCAAAGTGAGGTAATAAGTGATAAGATCATGTGGCAAGTAAATGAGGGCAATATTATATCTTTTTGGAATGATCATTGGATTCCAAGGTTTAAAAGGAAACTATTAGAGCCAATATCAATTGCAAAAAGCTATTTCTTAGAAAGGGTCATGGAATGGATTAATAAAGAGAAGGGCATTTTGGATGAAAACATCAGAAGGAGTTAGGTTTCAAATGATGCTAAGAAAGCTGTTAGAAACATCCTCATTTGTGAGACAAGTGGGAGAGATCAATTGTGATGGCCATATGATGAGAATAGATAATACACTATAAAGTTTGGTTGTAAAATGTTAAGCAAATATGTTTGGGGGGAAAGTCAAAGTGGCTTATCATCCACTTTGAGTATTGATAATAGCTTGTGGAAGGAAATTTGTAGTTTAAATATGCCAAGCAAAATAAATAAAACATTTTGTATGAAGTTTATATGCAAATTCTTTAGCAATAACTAGCAATCTATTTCAAAGGAAAGTTATAGAGAGTCCTTCATGTAAAGTGTGTCATCTAGAAACGGAAATAGTAGAACATATGTGTTTCAAGTGTGAATATACTAAGGGAATTTGGTTTGGAGGGTGTATGGGGCTTAAGATTGAGAAGAAAAAGGTGACTAGTTTTGATAGGTGATTGCAGAAGTATCTTTCGAATAAGGAGCTCTAAGTAAGGATAAAGTAAACATTGCTTAAACTTATTGGTACATATAGAAAGGAATATGCGAGGTATCAGTAGGAAAAAAAAGATTAACATAAATAGAATAATTGTAAGATTAAAGAGGGCCCTGAAAAAATTGTTTGAGGGTTTTGCCCAAAAATATAATATTACAATCATGGAAATGGATGATGTTGTAAAGTAATGGAAAACACCAGAGGATGGATGGTTTAAGGTTTATTGTGACATGACTTTTAATAAAAAAACAATTAACATGCAATAGATGTTGTGGTGAGGGACTCGAATAGGGTTGTTGTAGGTGGAAAGGGGAAAAAGGTATGTGTAGAACCAGCTTTGCTAACTGAAGCTCTTGTTATGAAAATTGTAGTTAATAAAAATTTGTAGAGAATAATTCTTAAGTTAGACTCTAGAGTTATGGTTAAGGAACATATAGAAGCATCTTTTAAAAGGATATAGATAACTACTCCTATATTGGATGATGTAAATTCAATGAAAAATTCATGTTTTGAGTTTCAGGTTTTTAGTGAATTGGATAGGAAAGAATTGGAATGATGCATTGATAAAATCCCATTCTCTCTGATTTTCATGTTGAACAAGGATGGTTTGCCTTGTCCTTATTGATTTGTTCTTTTGATTGAGAGTTTATGGTTTAGATTAAGTCTACTCTCATTTAACCTTTTAGTCTTTTGAGAGATACTGATATATACAACATTTAATTATTGTGTAGTAATTCTTTATGTGAAATGAAAATATTATTCTTTTTTGGCCAAAAAAATGTTAAAGAATTAAATTAATTGATATACTAACAAATAAATGAATCACTATATAAATAAACTAAAATTAAATTAGATAAAAATAAATTTATATATTATAAGACTTGAATTTAAGATCTCTGAGTTTAATACTTATTTCTTGTCATAAAACATTCTTCTTGGTAACAGGTAGAGAAGTAAATATTGGAAAATTTTAAGAAGAGCCAATAAAAAGGTGGGTTAAGTGTTAGTATATACCCTAAAGCTAATCAAATTGGATAAGGCATATGACAATTTAAAATGAAAACCAATCACTTTAGTTAGTGATTGGTTTTCCTTCATGTTAGTGGCATCATTGACACTTATGCAAACACTAATTGGATGAAGCCCAAAAAACACAATGGCCTTGCAAAAATTAGTAATGATTTACAACAGTCAAGGCTATGTTTCTAAAAACTTTCCTCGTCATCATATTATCAAGATAGGGCATTGACAAAGCACAAAGTCTAGCACATGCTAAATCTCCATGCATTTGGGGCATGCAACTTTTTGATCTCATAGAAGTTGAAGTATATAGATACTTGGGGATAGCGTATGCTTGTTTTTCTGGAAATAAGTTCATTGAACATGGCTTGTATGAAAACTCCATTTGTTATGAGTCATTCAAGTGTTTATAGAATATGTTCTCATGTGCCAGTCATCTATATTAGTGTTTAGACTTATGATATAAGGTCATCTTGCATGCCGAGTGTCTTGCCTTGATTCCATCATAAACGGGTCCACAATAGATAGATGCTTATGGCAGGGTGGTTTTAGGTATTGCATGAACCATAGAATGAATGAGTGATACAGAAAGGATTCACTAGTCTGGGTGACATAGGAGACATACCTCATATGTTCTTGGCTTTGGTTAACTTGATAAAGTTGTTGGACAATACATGATGAATTTAAGAGAAATCATTTCTTTAAATTCCTAAGGTTAATAAAAAACTATAAGAACTGATATGGATTGATACATGAGTAGTCATTGTATCATGTTCATGGTTTTCTTGTGATATCTAGTGAAAGAACCAAAATACATTAAGAGGTTTGTTACTAAAAGGCTTATTAAAGAGGTCATATTCACTCTTCCTATATACTAGGTGGCTATAATGCATTGTTAGAGCCAAATTTTGGCCTACAAAGATAATACACTTAATTAGGCAATTATGTTTGTTGTCGTTATGATGGAAGCCTAATGGGTCACACATAATAAGTTGATCTATTGGATTAAAATAGGGATTTAGTTAAGTGGATGACTTGATTAAATAAAAGGTATAATAAGGAGGACTTAATTGAATTAGTTTAATTAAGAATAATTTAAGGTTATAGGAGCGATTTTACAGAGTTTGTTGCATCCTTTCTGAGTTTATCTATTACATTAAAATAAGGATTTAGTTAAGTGGATCACTTAATTAAATAAAAGGTATAATAAGGAGGACTTAATTGAATTAGTTTAATTAAGAATAATTTAAGGTTATAGGAGCGATT
>JAQSVH010000010.1:23556960-23584752 GCA_029448705.1 Adansonia digitata | reverse complement strand
ATGCTCTAAATGTTAAAGCCAATTTTAGAAAGTATGGGTAGTCCGTGATTATGAAGGGACAAACCTCAACTTATATGGCTCATGTTTGGGAACTTATTATTGCATTGAATTTGTTGATGAGTATGAAAGATTTCTTTTTGCAAATTATGATTCAAAGTGTGCCTTTGATGGTCTAGATGGACTGTTTTGAATTTCATTTATGAGGACGACAGTTGGAAAAGAATTTTGCCCTTTATCTTTGGGCTAGGGTTTACTAAGAAAAGGCTTTGAGCATGTTTCCAAGATATAAAGTTCAAAGGCAAGACTGACTATGACCTCAATGTTCATTCTTAGTCTTTAAATATGAAACAAAACTCTTGCAAATTTTTATCTTTCCAAGTAATACTAAAAAATCTTGTTATCACTTATATTAATTTATCAAGCATTATCAATTGAATGATAAAATGATGCAACATGGGATGCAAACAGTTACAAAAAGACCTTGTAAGAAATCAAGTAATTGTATTTCATTCAAAAGAAGGAAGGTACAAGTTATGGCAAATAATGGGATCATAAAAGATTTTAATAAACAAAAAAGTTCAGAGGGGTTTTCTAGGTTGTTTAACTCATGATGCTAATAAAATAAGTCTTCCACTAAGTGTCTTCAAAACTTTACTCAAGTGGTTAATCCTTTGGTATTAGATTGACTCGCGAGAAGATTCTTTAAATTACCCTATCGTGGGATGTAGGCCTTAAGGTTAAGTAGTTTTTATTTTTCAGGTGTAACTAAGGATGAGATTCGATAGAGTAGATTAGCATAAAATAGGTAAATTAGGTTATTATTTGGTGTTTTGATCAAGGTCGTGGGTTAAATTGGTGCTAGTCTAGCTGATAATAGTTTGGGCTTGATTTTGTTTAGGTGAGAGAAAGTCCAATCACTTAAGTTGCCCTTTTGGGTTTTTAACTTAAGCCGACTTGTTTTTCTAGATGCTCTGTTAAGTTTTCACCCCTTATTTTTTTTGGAAGAAAAAAAGAGATGGGACACCCTTTTAGGTTTTCATCGTAGAACCTTTTCAACATAGTGTTTCTCGATGGAATTAGAATTCACTGGATTGAGTAAATCGTTGCCATCCATCTCAGTTAATATCAGTGTTCTTTTGAAAAATGCATGCTTCACCATGTATGGTCTTTCCCAATTTGAAATCCATTTTCCTGGAGCATCTTTATGGATCGAGAGGATTTATTTATGTATTAGGTCACTTTTTTAGAACTAACGAGGATGGACCTTTTGCTATGGGCTCCTATCATGCACTTGTGATACATCTGTCTATGATAGATGGCTTTCATTCTTTTCTCTTTGATGATATTGAGCTGATCATATCAATTTTTGACCTATTCAGCCTCTTAAAGTTATGTTCCATCGAGACTTTGAGTGAAGATATTTCAACCTCGATAGGCAGAATAGGCTATATGCCATAGACTAAGGAGCATCTAGTAGCATTCATAGAAGCTTTTACTGCTATGCGATAGGCATGTAATGCAAAAGGCATATTTTCATGCCAATCTTTGTACATCTCAACCATCTATTCGACTATCTTCTTGATATTATTGTTTGCATTTTTAACTGCCCTATTCATTTTCAGATGGTATAAGATAAAATTTCAATGTTGGATCTTAAATTAAGATTAGACTGCTTGCATCATTTTTTTTCTGGTTGCATGCATTATTCGTTATGATTTGCTTGGGAAAGCCATAAATACAAATGAAATCTCATTTCACAAATTTGTATACAATAGATTTAGTGACATTGGCACACAAAGTTATTTCCACCCACTTGGTGAAATAATTGATAGCGACCAGAATAAAGTTGTGCCCTTTAGAAATCTTACGGCAACAATGGGTCCGATCATGTCCATGCCCCACACAAAAAAAAGCTATAGAGCTGCCATAACATGTAAAGGTATCGAAGGGACATAGATTTTATTTGCTTAGATTTGGCACTTGTGGAACTTTCTAGAATACTCAATGCAGTCCTTAAGAGTCAACCAGTAGTATTTTGATTGCATGACTTATTTCACCATTAGATGTTCATTCGTATATGTACCATAAATTCCTTCATGGACTTCTTCGAGAATTCTTTTGGCTTCAGAGGCATCTATGCACTGAAGTAGTATCTGATCCCAACTTTTCTCATACAAAACTCCAGCATCCAAAATGAAGCTTGTGACTATCTTTCATATGGTTCTTTTGTCAGTTTTAATAGCACAGTTAGGGTATTGTAGATCTTTGATGTATAAGGATGTCATGATACCATAGCAAGCCATCTTTCTCTTCTTCAACATTTTGACTATGTGCTAGGGTCATGTAGATGCCCATTTGAATAGTAGTAATGTCTAATTCTTGATTAACTTTGAGCATGGCTAACAAGGTGGCTAAAGCATCAGCAATTTTATTCTTTTCTAGAGGTAAATGCTGAAAACTGATATCGTCAAATTCTTTTTTGAATTTTGAGATTAGATTCCCATAATGGGTTAATTTAGCATCACACGTTTGCCATTCTCTTTTTAGTTAGTAGATGACAATGGCTGAATCTCCAATTACTTGTAGTGTTTGAATATCCTTTTCAATGGAGGCTTGGAATCCCATGACATAAGCCTCGTATTTAGCTATTCTGTTGGTGTAATCAAAGTTTAATATCTTGGGGAAAGGATGGTAGTTTCCATCAGATGAGATAAGAATTGCCTCGATTCCATGTTCCAATGCATTTAAAGTTCCATCAAAGTATACTTTTCAAGATGAACTATAATAGGCAGGGGCATTTGCCTTGGATACGCAATTAAGTCTTTAGCAGAAAGTTTAAAATCTAAAGGTTGATAGCTATCTATTGTTGGGCTTACCAAGAGGTCTGCTATCGTGCTACCTTTGATGGCTTTCTAGTTTATCTAAATGATGTCATATTCAAAAAGCAAGACTTGCTACCTGACTAATCTTTCTAATAAAGCAGGGGCCTCATGCAAATACATAATAGGATCAAGTTTGGTGATCAGCCATGTGGTATAGTACAACATATATTATCTTAACTTCGGGCTGTCCAAGCTAGATAGCTTCTCTACTATTGAATAGTTATTTTCTTATTTCATGAACTTCTTGCTCAAATAGTAGATAGCTTATTTTTTCTTTCTCGACTCATCATGTTGACCTAATACAAGCCCTTGGACTTGTTAAAAATTGATAAATATAGGATTAAAGGTTGACCAAGTACTGGTGGCATAAGTACCAAAAGGTTCGAAAGATAGCGTTTGACTTCATCAAAGGCTTCTTAGCATTTTTCATTCCATTCTCGAGGATTTTCTTTTTGAAGTAGCCAAAAAATTGGATCATATTTGTTAGTTAGCTGGGAAATAGATGAAGCTTAGTTCAACCTTCTTGAGAAACCACTCACTTCCTTTTGAGTTCGAGGTGGTACTAGGTTTTGAAGAGCCTTGACTTTGTTAGGATCACTTTCTATTCATTTTTGACTTATAATGAAGCTCAATAGTTCTTCAGATGTAACTCTAAATGTGTATTTGGCAAGGTTTAACTTGAGCTGGTGTTGAGTTTTTGCAAGTCGACTCTTTTGGCAATTTTGTAATCATATCATCCTTATATACCTCTATATCTTTATGCATGTGATCATGGAACAATGTTACCATTGCCTTTGATAGGCTGCCCTAGCGTTCTTGACCTAAAAAGTATCACTTTATAGCAAAACTGCCTTACATGGTCATGAAAGTGGTCTTTTTCATGTCTTCAGTTGCTATTTTAATTTGGTTGTAACCCGAAAATTCATCCATGAAGAAAAATAATACATTTCATGGAGTGTTGTCCATTAGGATGTCGATATAGGGCATAGTGAAATTATCTTTTGGACTAACTCGATTTAGGTCTTTATAATCTACACACATCTACACTTTGCCATCCTTTTTAGGAACTGAGACTATATTGGCCACTTATTCAGGGTATTTGGCTACCTTGAAAAATCATGCCTCAGATTGCTTTCTTACTTCGTTTTTTATTTTCAAAAGCATATAAGCTTTCATCCTTTTAAGCTTTTGTTGTATGGGCTTACACTCAGGTTTGAAGGGAAGTTTGTGGACTATAATTTTGGTATCTAATTTGGCACGTCTTGGTAGGACCAAGCGAACACATCTTGATATTCTTGGAGGAGCCTTATTAGTTTACTTTGGGTTGGTGAGCTTATGGAGGTTCCAATTTTGACTTCTTTTTTATCTTTTTAATTCCCAGGTTTATGGTTTTGGTAGGCTCTTCATGAAGCAATATCTGTTTTTCTTCTTGTTTAATTAGTTTCAATAGGTCTAGAGGTACAGGGTTCTTTTCAGAATCCCTTTTAGCCTTGACCTCACTAGTGTAGATTGGTTGTTCAAAATCTATTTTTAGAGTTTCAGTATGAATATTCATGTCACTTTAATTCGGGTACTAAAAAATATGGAAAAAAAACAATATAGGCAAAGAAATATGTATAAAAAGGTCAAAAGTTGGCAAGAACTATGAAAATGAATACAAATGATGAAATGCATAATGCTTAGTCATTTTCATTGGTAATACTTAATAAAAGTATGCCACTTAATAAAATTATGCCAATACAAAGGATCTTACAATACTCTTGGGTGGAAGCATGTAGTTTTAGTTCATAGAATTATTTTGAAACAACCTTGAATAGTATAGGAATTTTGGTTTCAATCAAACACTCAAAACAAATCCTAAAGGGCATAGACTAGTTTCTTGGTGTAATCACTAGTGTCTCTAGCTCACTAATTGCATTGATAGAGAGATTCTTGAATGCCTAGTTTAGTATAAGCATAATATTGGCAGAGCCAGTATTCACATTTCCTCCTAGAAAGAAACTTTCTCGAAGTGGTAGAAACATCATTTGTTCATATCCTTTTTCATGGTTCTTTTAAGCTTGTTTTCTTTTCTGAAGTGCATTGGGCTTGAATCCTAACCTTTTTTATTGATCTAGTTGACAATTTTCAAGGCTCTGGTAATTCTTTAGAGGTGTTTTTTGAATCCTCTTTCAGTTGGCACCTTTGCCCACAGTCAATTTTAAACCCATATGAGTGCTCTTCGATAGTCGAGTCTCAGGTATTGGCAACCTTTCCTCATACATAAGTGGCGTTGACAAACTTAAAGAATTGAAATGAGAATTCTAAGATATCTTCATTGGGTTTGATATACGGGGCATTGATTTAGGTAGCAGCAATGATATCTTCTTCTCCTTTGATGTTGACAACTTTGTTTTTGATGATGAATTTCAATTTTTGATGTAGTGATGACCGTACTGTGCCTACAGAGTGAATGTAAGGCCTTTCCAATAGGCAGTTATACGATGGAGCAATATCCATTATGTAGAAGTCTACTTCATAAGCGTATGGGCCGATTTGGAGTGGAATGGTGATGTTCCCCACGATGTTTCTACAGGTTCCATCACACTATCTCATAACTATGCGATTGTCTTGCATATGTGTTATATCTATAGGGAACTTGTTCAAGCATGATGTGGGCATTACATTTAGAGTCAACCCTTTATCAACGAGCACTTTGGGCAGCATGTTACCTTTATAGATGTGGTGATGTGAAGATATTTATAGTTTCCTCTTTCTCCATGAGGGATTTCATCATCTTTGAAAGAAATATAATTTTTGATAGTTATGTTACTTACGAGGTAATCCAACTGGCCTATTAAGATGTCTAGAGGAACATAAACCTCATTTAGGACCTTAAAGAGAGCATTTCTATGAGCTTTGAAATTCGATATTAGTAACAACATAGACATCTTGGCAAGTTGCTTACTTAAACTGTTCAACGATAGTATATTTGCTATACTTGATGAACTTAAGGAATTTCATAACTCACTGGCTCTTTGATTGCTATCAAATCTGAGTCTTTGTTTGCAAACTTCGGTGTTTAAGGAACATTTACCACTTCAAGTGAGATAACCTACTCCAGAGAGATCAATATTCAGTATTTATTGACTAAACTCTCCAGGGATTAAGGTTATGCTTTCATAGTTCCAAGGGACAACCTTATTATCTTTATAAGAGAAAAGAGATGGAATTTGAATAATCATTTTTGGCATAGGTTGAATAGGGGCAACTTGGATACTTGATCGGCTGTGAAATGAGACTAATGGCTTTCTAACACCATACGGAGGATTATTCCTTTCCCTCTCTATGGCATCAAAAGATGGTATCACATATGTAGACTTTGTAAATAAGGCTTACTTTTTATCATAAAATTCAATGCTACACTATTTCATCGTCCTTTAAACCATAGCGCAGAACTTTTTGCATATTTAAAGAGTGTGGCCATAGATGGTATGGAAATTATACTTTCATCTTTTCTACCCCATTGACTAATTTAGCTTTACTAGGATTTACCAAACCAAGTTCATTGGCATTTTGACCTTATCAAGTTTTCTACAACCTCATAACCTTTTTCAATAGCCATTCTACTCATGTCTAACTCAACACAAGTTTGAGATGAACTGGCTTTAGTATTAGATTTTGGTTGTTATTTGGCCTTCAGTTTTTCTTTCCTTTTACCTTAGAAGGTATTCCTTTTGCCCGAGTTTCTTTTTATGGCTTCATCAATTGTTTCGCACAATATAACTATATCTGTGAAGCTTTTTGGCATTCTTTTCACTATGTCCTCATAATAAGACACTTATAATATGTTGATGAATTTAACAGTAATTTCTTTCTTTGTTAGCAAGGGATAAATCTAGGTGGTCTCATCTATCTACCTCAAAATATATTGCTTGAAACTTTTATTAGCTCTCTTTTCCATGCTCATGAGAGAAAAACAACTTAAAACCTAATCGATGATAGGTCTTTCTTTATCTGTGGCATTAATAGATGGATTAATGTACCATTCGGCTCCTAATAAAGCTCAATTTTAAACTGGTCCATCATCCCTTAGACTATTTCTAGGAAAAGTGGGTAGCATTGCAAACTATGCCCTTGAACGTAATGCTAGCAAAATGGTTCAATGGTTTCCTTACTCTAATTTTTGACACTCGACATTATTCCTGCCTATAGGAAAGCTTGCCATACCTTACTCATCGAGATTTTAGCTTCTCTGATGCTTTTTTTAACCCAACATTTTTTCCTCTTAATCACATCATTCACTTTTGGCTCTTCATGGTTAGGAAATGGATTGGCTCCAATGTTAGGTCTAGGCCTTTGTTCAACCTTAATCACACCTTTTTCTAGAATACCCTGTGCTTTCTCTCAAATGAGGTGTAATTCTTAATAGAGTGACCTTGTGCCCCAGCGTGGTACTCACAATAGGCATTTTTATTGTACCATTTGGACTATAAAGGTTATCTTGGGTTTGTGAATACTAGGGCCACTGACTTTCCAATAGATTAGAGTAAATCTCTTTGTAGGATTAAGGAAGTAACTTAAAGTGTTCCATTTTTTGTCGTGCTTATTGATTTGTTAGAGCTCTTTTTGCATTGTGGGATTATGCACTTTAGGCTATGTTTTAAATGGGTTTCGACGCAAAGCTCAATGTCAGAGCTATTCCAGCTGAATGGACTAGTTGTGGCATTGATGAGTAGGGGTTAAAACCTAGATGTTTTAAGAAGTACATACCTTGCATCGAATGTGGATTTTGATTGAATCTGGTAGAACTTTCGCTAACAGCTTTCACCTTCTTCTCTTTACCTTTAGTTGCTGGTCATTTCACTGACTCGAATATTTTCTAATGGATATCTTTCTACCTTTGATAGAATTATTGATCATTTTGCCTGATACAACTATATTAGTAGAATTTTTCATTGCATTTTCCCACCAACTTTTCATAGTGAAAAGCTCATAAAGTGCTAATAAATATGGTCGTCATCTTTTTCTCAATCAAAAGAGGGTGAACTTAAGCCTTCCTCTCTTCACCTCTGAAAATACTACTTGAAGCTCTCAAAGGCTTTTTTTCCATCTTCATAAGGGAAATAAGATCTATGACCTATTCAAACACATGATTATATTGATCAACAAAGGCATGGGCCAAATTTGCGTATGTTTGAATTCTTACAGGATCAAGCCTTATATACCATCGAAAAGCTGCCCCAGTTAGATTGTCGTGGAAGCAGTGAATCAATAACTTTTTATTCTCCTCATATCTGACCATTTTGTAGTAGTGCATGCGAAGGTGTACCATGGGATCTATAGTCCTATTGTACTTTTTAATATGGCACTTTGAATTTAGGTAGGATGATAAAACTGGAAACCAGTCCCAAAGATTTTGCATCTACAATCCCAAATTTATCACTTACTTCGATAGTTCGAAGGCACTTTTCTAGTGACTGATACTTATTTAAGCCTTCCTCATTTTTTGAGCACTTTTGGGCTTTTTCTTGTGCTATTTGCTCATCGAAATCTAGGACTACAGGCCTTGCAAGTGAGAGCCCGTACCCTGAAATCCTTGAACCAAATAGGTGTTGCTGCAAAGTCAATGTAAATGAATGGTTTAGTTGATAGGATATTTGCTGCTGGAGGATGCTATCGATGCAATGCCCCTTTTTGAGCATTGGTGGCTTCAATACCATCATTCAATTTGCTCTCACATTAGCTGGTTCTTTTCCCATATCAACTATGCTCGTTTGCTTTTTTCCTTTAATGCCTCAGATAATAACTCAGTCAATTCCATAATTTGAGCTTGAAGTTCTTCATTCTTACGAAGAAATTGTTCTTAAGACTCCCTATACATGAGTTAAAATTTTTCAATGCAGACTTGGTGATCATTTTCCATCGCTTTCCAATTATTGCAAGTGTTGTACTAATGACGAACTGTAGGTTCTATGTTTTAAAGCACATTCACCTTAGATTATTACCAGATTAGACTATTGTGATGTGTCATAAGCATGTTTGATCAGATAAAGATGAGTATGCAATTATATGATAATTAACATGAATGCATAAAGTAGTAAAAGAACTAGATTAGTCATGCAAATGCATGTTCAATAATTGGACTTAGGGAGCAACTTCACCAATAGGATTTTTCATTAAAGCAAGAAAATATCCTAGTTACACATGATTATATTAAAAAATGCTTAACATAGTTACATTGCTTGATCACATGTCCCATAAAATACAATAATTTTTGTTCATAGGCTTTGATGGGTAAGATGTCACACATCAAAGATCGGGCTATGTCCACCATGTTCTTTGCCTCTAACTTAGCTACCTGAATATGCTCGCTGAGATAACAGTAATGGTCTTGATAATTTTGGTACATGATTAATCATTTGGAGACATTCTTGTTTCCATTGTTCAGAGGCTCTCATTATTCATCAACTTGGCCTTAGTGAGCTTAAAGAGAATGATCTATATCTTGACTAAATGTCAAAGTCTTATTCTCAACTTGATTTGCTCTCAAATCTTAGATTTAAGCCTCTAGTTGTCCATTCTTTCTTTAATAAGTTGATGCAAAGGCACGGGTTCTAAAAAGCTTTTTCCTACTGATCCTGGCCTCTTTTTTACATTGATGTAGTTCCTTCATGAGGATAGCAATTTCTGCCTCCCATTCAACTGACAACTTACTAAGGCGTAGAGACTTGCTTGCTTTGCTAAGGGCGACATAATCTTTCCTTAAGCTCTCAAGATCCTCCTTAAAATGGTTTTTCTCTTAAACAACACGATTCACCTCGGTATCTTAGAGGTAGTGCTTTATTTCTAATTGACTTTTTTCTCCCTTTATGTGAGTGATTTCCTTGGCGAAGGTTATATTTTCTTATTCGAACTCACGCTTGAGCAATTTGATCATAGAGGGAAATTCATCAACTTATACTTGTGATGTTCCAAAAGCAGATAAGGGTAAGTAGTCATTAATATGACAAGTCTTCCACTTGCCATATCCCAAGGTCATACTACTTCCTCTTTCATACCTCTCCATGCAACAGGTTTATTTCCAAGCATTGAAAGCTAGCTAAACTTTCGACTTATAATTAGGCTCACCATAACTGAAATCCTACTACTCTAGGTCTTAACAAAGGGAATGAATTGTCAATACTGAAATTGTCATAGGACTAAGATATGTGTGTGGCTAATGCTTCCCCATAATCCTATGAGCGACACATAATTGTAATCTGTGCATCGGTATATGATTGTCTATGGTGAAAATCAAAGGGCCTTACATGTCATCTTTTCTATACTAAGATTTTGAAATTTCTGGACCTATAGCTCCTCGAACTTGTCTTGGGGCCATACTTTCTCAAGGACCTTAGAGATAGGGTTAAAGTTGGGTAAAAAGTTGTATGACATCCTCTTTTCTTTGAGATAAAAGTGACTAATAAGCCAAAAGTGGAGAAGTGGTGCACATCTAATAAAGCAACCCATGCCAATTTTTTTACAAAAAACTTAAAGCTCGAATATTTTCAACAATGATAGCCAGTGTAAGATTATTGTCATAGCATAATCGAGAAAAGAGTTTGCTATTGTGGTTTCAACATAGCCTAATGTTTTTGGAAATATAATTAGACCATATATTGCTAGAGCATAGATATCTTGAACTTTTCAGATATCAACAGTACTTGCCATAATACTTGCTATTACTTTTTGCAAATTGGCCCATAAGATGCACTCACCGTTCTCTTTCATCTTAATAAGATCCTTGATCTAGGACTTTTTTGACCTAAGAATTTGAGCTAATCTTTTCTAGGAAGTTAAAGGATGCAAAGCTTTACAATACGTTCTATTAATCTTAGCCCTCTTAATATTGAGTAACATTGTGTATTCATTATAGTTAGGGACTAAATCTTCATGATTAAAAGTGAAATATTGATATGCTGGGTTCCAAAACTAAGATGTTGCTTGCAACATACCAATATCCAAATGGACCTAGAGTAAAAGGGCTATATCTCTGTATCTTTTCGTGAATAATTCCCTTTTGGTATTATCTCAACTGATCCATACATACTTTAGATCTTGCTAATCATTTTAATGGTACCTTATCTTGACCCTTTCATGTATTTTTGAGACATACCTAGGTTTGAAAACATCCTCATCTTTACATTGTTGGTGCTCTGACCATGCTCGGAGTTTCTTAAAAAGCTTTAGATCTAAAATGAATATTGCTTCATGATAGACACCCTTTGATAGACATTGAACCATTGGCTAGTTGTCCATAATGACAATGATTATAATAAAATGATGCATGTATCAAAAAACAAAAAAGGAAATAAGTTAATGACCATACAAGATAATAATTGTAAAAACAATGGTATATATAAAAAATAGCAACAAAATACATCACAGCAATTGGCTCAACGATAGGCGGTATAATGCCTATGGGTGACACAAGAATAGACAATAAATAGATAGCATAACGGCGTGCCCAGGTTAAAATTATCGTTAGCAAGGTGACATGATACCTCGCAAAGACAAAACTAACCAATTAAATGGCAACGTTCGTTCGTCACCACCTATGGTAGGTACATGTTAACCTGGCATTTAGATAGCATAACGACTTATTTCAGTCAGATATGACTTTTTTAGAATGATGTGGGGAATTATTGGTGACATTCGCTTATCATCACCCACCTATTAAAGAAGGTTAGCCATAAAACTTAATGGCAAACCTTAAAAATTGATCATGAAAAGTAAAAAATGCAGGCGACAGTGTTTGCCCATTGTTGCTTACATAATCATGGTGTATAGGAGTAAAAGTAAGAAATGTTTCCCTAAATGACCCTATTCTTCATGTATTCTAGCAGCAACAATGTCTGCCTATCATCGCTTACATAATCATGGTCTATAAAAGTAAAGCTAAGAAGTGTTTTCCCTGAGTGACCCTATTCTTCGAGTTACTCTAGCAGCACTTCAACATGGTTTAACATGTTTTGTCTCATAAGGTTCACTATATGGGTTTAAGTGGACGCTTAAATTGGTATCTGAATTGCTCTTTGTTTATTCATTTGTTTATAAAGTTATAAATTTTTTAAGGTACCGAGATACGTACCTTTCAAAGGCATTCCTTAGGGATATTTTGTTAATTTATTTTATTTTAAAATAGAGTCCTTTAAGGTCACTAGAATACTTTTAGGTCAAGGTGTACTTTAGAAGACATGTTGGTTTGATCGACCAAATTCAGATACTTAGAATTGAGTTTAGCAATTTTGTCTGAACTGAGTTTTAGGGTGATATTTGTTTTATTATTTATAAAATTAGAATTTTTACAAATTAAGGCAATGTCTCCGATGTTAAAATAATACATGAAATTTCTCCAACCATATAAAAGAGGTTCTACTGATTATTTTAATAATGAGATATCTTTTAAAAATAGGGAAATCATGATTTTTTTTAATTTTAGAACAATAAAACCTTTTATATTCCATCGATTTTCCAACAAGGTATAAAAGATTTTTTAATTTCTTAAAACCTTTTGTATTTCATTTACTCTTTAGCAAGGTGCGAAAAAGAATGATAAAAACCTTCGTGTTCTCTTGATTCTCCAGAAGGATGTAAAGATATTTTAATTTTCAAAAATATTAACAACCTAATTTTCTCACATGAAATCATAAAATTGTTTTATAAAATATTATTTATGGAAAATATAATTAAATATAGAATATTGAAATTGAATAAAAATCAAATTTCAAATTAACAAATGATTAATAAGGTATTTATTACCTGGCATCACAAGAAGGTTGATCCTTACTTGTGATTGTAACTGACTCTCGGACCCTTTCAAGCGATCTTTGTTATGAGTGCAGACCTCGAACTTTGTTTTTATGGGTTTCATAATTCTTAAAATATAAATTTCGGCAAGTGTCTAATCTCACCTAGCCAAAATAAGATTGGTGGCGATTCTAAAATAAATGGTTATTTCGTAACGATTATTTAGAGTTAAGTTGAGTAAGTGATTTATCTCAACAACTCAGTCCCCAAACATGAAAAATAAAGAATAATAATGATATCGACGCAAGTAAAAGAAAATAATGATATAGAATAATAGGTACTCTCGCCATTTTAAGTCGGATGGTCAAGATTTATATCCGAGCCACGTTGTGATAGCTTGGCAACTCCACCAGAGATAGGTTAGAGAGTCAGGCCCATAATTAATTATGTGCAAACTAAATTTTGATTAATTCAATTTCAACCGATATTTAACTATAACTCCTGATATGGTTTTTTTTAAAAAAAAATTTATTATATTTTTTACTTATATATTGTTAATATTTTTCACTAACCTTTTAGTTTCCTTTGCAATTTTATTTTTGAGGAGAATTTAGGATAGAGGTTTTTACTATTTTTAAAAGTGTCGAGTCATAAAAGGTAAGTTGTTCCCTTGCACACAGTTTGCATAGGCATATCCACTAAATTCTTATCCAAGTATATAGAAAGGGCATAGGTACCGATTATTTTAGGAAAAGGCAAAGTAGCTCTACCTTTTAAGGTGTTAAGCTGTATTTGGACTAGTGAAAAGCCTACTAGATGTAAATTCCTATGCTTGCTTGAGGTGTTAGCCTTATTATGGGCATGGAAGATATGCCTACTCGAATGGAACTCTTTATGACATAAACCCGCTATGGGTAAGGATTAGAGTATCTTGTTAGTTCTTTCTAAACATAGGGAATAATTCAAGAACCTATTTAGATGTTTAACTTGGACTTAATGTAATGAATTGTAGGGGCTTACCTAGTTAGAGCCATACCCGATTCTAAAAATTACTGAATTAGGTACACATGGGGAATGCTTCTAACATTTTACTCTTATAATTTGATTTTCCTGATATCAATAAGTTTATATTGTATTATTATGATAAATTTACTTTCACTTGTTTCTTGTGTTAATTTATTACGACATTCATATTCTGTGAAAACGTGTAAATTCATGCATGTATTTTTTTTACATCTGCGAGGTTCATATTTTTATTTGTTTATGTGTTTGTGCATTCATAATTTCTACAATATACTATAACTATTCCATTTATTATATTTCAAGGATTAAGATATGAATAACAATTTAGAGGCAAAAATCAATGCAATAAAGTCCATCCAAGAAGAGTTCAGTCATGAAGTCTAGGGAATTAAAAACCTGCTCAACAGATTGATAAAAATGGTTGAGGTTCTACATAAGACAAAAAAGAAACTTTCCCTAAAAGCTTCCTCATCCTCGATGGACCCAGAAAATTAGAGTTTTTAAGATCGATTGGAAGCACAAATAAAGGCTTTAGAGGAAATAGCCAGAGGAATGGAACATGAAATTTGAGAGATAAAGTAATAATTGTTCAAATTGACATAAATCATTAGAGATCTTCTAGGTGATCTCCAAGAGCCACTAATCTCTTCAACTCAACCCCTGGCACTTGAAAACTTAAAGGCTTGATCAAGCATACCATTAGAAAAAGATCCTAATTCCTACTTTATTTACATGATTGAAATAAAACCACTCAATTTTGCACCTCTACAAATTAGTTTGCTTGCTAACCCTGCTTGTTTTTCTAGAATTACCCTATCATCTTTTGAAGCTCTTACTAAGAAGAAACCACAATCGAAATATCAGTTTGATTTAATTCCACTAAACTATGTAGAACTATATTTTCTCCAATTTAAAAATCAACTTGTTGCTCTTGAATATGTCTTTCATACCAACCCCTTTATCCTGAATGGTATAACATTGTGACCACCATGCGGGAATATAGGGAACATTCACTAGAAACATGCAATACTTTCAAAAAGAAAATTCAAAACCTACTCGATTCTAGAGTAACCTAGGTTAAACTCAAATTGAATGTTGCTTCTAAACTCTCGTCGCATAGTGGAAAGCACTAAAATATTTAGGGTCATGTAGGGATTATGAATATAGCCTTTTGGGTACCAGGTTGGCTTTGTAAATATAGGGTTCAAAAAGAATGACTAGAACCTACAAGGATCCCTCAGGAAAATGAAATGTTTAAATAGTCCTTTTTGTTACTTTTTGAACCTTTAAACATTGTTTTGTATGCCAGCAATGAATGAAGAAATCGAAAAGTTATGGTGGATGATACAATAGTGTTGAATCATGACTCAAATTTCTCGGACACTTAACTCTATAATAATCTTCATGTCCAATAATTAGCTAATTGCTTAGCACCTAATTGTATCATAAAATGCTGCCTTATACACTCATTCATTCAAACTTTCATTCATCCATTCATTTATTTATTCATTAATTTATACATTAATTTTTCCATTCATTGACATCTATATGTGGATGATAATGAAGATTATTATTAGTAAGACACATACATATTCATGCAAACTAATTTAAGTTCTTTTTTTTATTATTTTAAGGTGAAATAACATGAATCGCTAAATGCAAAATATCATGCAATAGGAAGAAATGCAAGCAAAAGCTTCAAGTTTGATGAAATTACTTGAAATAAGTAAGTCCATTTGCACCTAAAAAGTACTATTCATACTTCTATCGGGAATCCGAATGAGCATAAGTTGAAAAATAATTTGTTAACATTTAAGATGTGCAGTTAGTGGGTCTTTAAAATATGTAATTAGCTAATACTAGCCATCCACATTAACATTGATGCCCCTCACAAAAGGCAGAAATAAGAACTATTGCATAAAAAGAATTGGCAATCCGTAACTTTAACAAGAAAGAAAAGTCCACACAAAATAAAACCATGACCAAAAAATTTACAAATATTGTACAAGCTGAAAGGCAACAACCTTATGGTACTCAGCATGTGGAAGTTAGGTTCATAGTACATATTCATGTTGACCTTAAAGCTCACCAAGGGGCAATAACTAGCATACATGGGACAAAGGAGTAATTCTATCAATAAATGCTAATAAGTCATAGCCGATCCAAGCCAGGACCATAGAAAAGTTGAGAAAACAAGGAAATCCAATCGATTTGCATCCTCAATCCTAGCCATTTATCTCAATGATATCAGCAAGATTATCTTTATATCTAGTGACTCTTTATATAAACTATTTTGATCCAGAGTTCTAAAGAGCAAAAGGACCTATGAAGCAATTCAGGTAATTTTCACAAGCAGAAAAAAAAAGAATGTAAAGGTGTACCATGCCTTACCAATTTTCTACACCACACTCTTTCCTTTGTTTACTCAGAATCAAATGATTTTCGCTATATTAGCAAAGCCCACAAACCTCCCTACACAGAGTGGTATAATCTGAGCACTAGGATGTAACAGTTTCATCAAAGGATTTAATCGACCAATGCAGATTGTTTAATGTGAGGATCATTTAGAATATTCAACATGGCTAACTAGGGAATCAGAAGCTATTACAAATTCTAACTTGAATTGCTTGGATGATTACTTGCCATCTTATGAATTTTTGGATTCATCCTTCTTCCTAAAAAATTTAGTAAAGAATTAAGTCTCGTGTAGTGCCTATTTTTATGGGATGATTGAGATGATAGAAAATAATGATGAAAATTAAATTTTTGAGCTTGAAAACTTAAAGTTCGAGTGATATTCCACTAGCTGATATATAATTCAACTTTCAGGGAACACTTTTTATTGTTAAACTAGTCATGAATAACTAAATCTTATAAAAGTTTCCCGATGATAAAATCTAAGTTTTGAGTTCCTCTATTATCTCATTGCAATTGTTTTTCTTCAAAGAGGCATGATAGTTTGTTCTTTAATGGCTTCTTTTTTTTAGGCTGAGTGATGCTCTTGAATTTGATGTTTATCCCATTGTTGTCAAGCTGTTCGTATGATTATTTATTTAACAGAAGTGAAAACTACCTCAATTGCTAAATATTTTAAGGTCATGTTATCAAGAAAGATTTATCTGTTGCTTCATTAAACCAACATCTAGTTTTTTACTAGAGCATTTAGCCTAATCTATTGCTTAGGTTCATGTCAAAGCACGTCCCTACTGAAAGAGAAAGGTGAACCCATTTTAAGAATTCCCTAGAAGGAAAAATAAAGTATAGTCCTCAGGGATGTCAATCTGGTAAAATGTAAAATTGGTGAATGCATACCAAGGGCCATTAGTCTAAAAGCCATTGACCTTACGATAGTATACTAATCAGAGGCAATTTTATCTTGTCTTTAAATTTTATACATTTCTTTTTGGAAACTATGAATTGTGAAATGAATTTTGATTTATGAATACTATGTATACTGTCATCGAATTTGAATTTTGCTAATAATAATTTTCAAAATATAGGATAATGAGAACATATTTAAAAATTTTTTTTAATAGGTGATCACTAATAGGTTGAACTCCTTTAGAAAGGTCCTTTACTGTTAAATATATGTTTGTCCCAAACATTTAACTATAGACCTTTCACTACCATAGACCTTTTACACATAAATGTTCTTTTCTATGGATTCCTTAAAGGTCGAATAATAGGTTATATTCATGAAAGATTCAGATATTGATAGTTTGACACGTGTTAAGATAATGATAGTAATTCTGAGATCTCATATATTTAGATAACCTTTGCCATGACTTTGATAGTCTTCCAAATCCTTGATTCAAGAAGAATGAGAGCAAACAAAAGCTAAGAATCCTAATTTTCTTTGAACAAAACCTTTTTAATCCAATGCTTGATACACGATATATGAGATCTGAGATCTTTTCCATGCCAATTAGATTTTCTTTCTTAAAAACTCAATAAACCAACATTCATTAGTTGCTACAGAGTTGATAATGTTAAGGGCATACCTTAAGCTTTAAAAATTAAGTGCAACGTCATGTTAATGGGGTAGTTAAAATGATTTTAAAAAGAAAACAACCTTTTTTCATATTAAAATGCTTGCCAGTTCAAATGGATTTGTTTAAAATGAAAAATGGCTTTTTTTCTCTGTCCTTCGCAAATATAAAAAATTATCCTTTTATGGTCCTTTTCGAGCTTGATGATTTATTTTTTCTTTGAACCATAATCAAGGCTCACTCTCCACATTGGAGGGTAAGTGAAGCAAAACCTTAAGGTCAACAAGGGCAAATTCTGATCTAAAGTAGAAGAACATATTTAAATATCATAAGACAAGTTAAGAAGATCAAAGAAAGTTCAAATTTCAAGTTTAAATATTCAAAGTGTAGAATAAAGAAAATTTCAAGTCTTTCAGAATGAAGAATAAAAAAAAATATGATGAAAAAAGAATGAAAAATGAAAAAAATGAAAAGCAAAAAAAGGATAAAGAAAAAAAGATTTATTCATGTTTAAAGAGAAGTTGGTTTCAATCCCTTGTAAAGGGAAATAATCCTTGATTCAATTACCCCAAAACACATAATTTGAGCCTATTTATCCTTTTCTTTCTAAACCCTGAACCATGGCCTACGTTACATAGTAATAAAGTTTATTTTTATCAAGCATAGCTATTTGAACTGTCGAGCCATTCCTAAGAAGCTTTTCTCAAATTCATCTTTTTGAATGATTTTTTAGCTCTCAAGAATATGATGGGCCAATCAATAAAAAAAATGAAGTTTTAAGTGAAAACCTGAAAAAGGTAGTCTAGAACAACTTAAAGGCTTGGAAATTGCTCCCAAACTGAAAAGTAGTTACTAAAAAAAAAAAACCTTTCCATGCTAATACAAAAATGATCCCAAACCTTTGAAAATTGCATGATACCAGCTAAAGGTTGAGTCAAATGTCCAAAAATTGATTCCTTTCAAAATAACCTTTCAGAACTTTGGTACCCTATCTTAGAAATTGATACTTGCCAAAGACCTTCCAAATTAACCCTTTGAGAGTTGGTGTTTACTAATTAACACCTATCGAGCAATTGTATTTGAAGATTCAAAGGATGTTATAACTTGATTGTTTGCCTTTTAAAGAACTCCTATGAAAAGAACATCTACCTAAATTTGGTTTTGATAAGCGTAAACCTTGTTGAACTAATTGTTTTAAATCAAATTTCAGCAGTGCCACCCTATTTGCCTCTATATTTATTTCTTCATCTTATTTAAAAATGTTTTGAAGGGTGATCATCGATCATAAGAAATCCTTAACACTATGATGAAGATGGCATATCTATTATCCTTAATATTGGAAAATTCATGGTTGAAATTATTTTTAAAATTACCTAAATATTGATCAAATAGATTCTCTCCCAGGTTAAAATGAGATAGTGATCTCATTTTATAAATTCTAAAATTTGATGAATTATGATATTTGTCATGATCTCAATACACGCGTACAAATATGCCTAGAGTAGATGCTTATTCTACTGTATAAGTTATGTCTTTGGATTGATGAACAGTGATTTGATATTTGATATTTCATGACTTTTAAGGAAAATTTGAATAATTATAAATTCTTAAAATCAAGATTAGAAGAAAGATTTTAAGAGACAAACATTAATTCATCCTCTAACCTTCAATAGCTAGCCATCAAAAAGAAAAAAAATTGACAATAATAAGGCCCAGATTGATAAGGCCTTGATGACAAATAAGAATTCTTATGTTGTATGAAATTTATGGCCTCTTAATGTGGTTTTATTCTCAAGTAAGCGAAGAAGGCTTCGAAGAAGCTTCAAGAATAATATTCAAAGCATTTAAAAGAATTTTTAAGGCTTCGATAGTGATATCCAAAGTATTTGAAAAAGTTTTCAAAGCTTCAATGGTGATGTTCGAAGCATTTAAAATTTTTTTCAAAGCTTCGATGGTGATATTTGAAGCATTTAAGGAATTTTCAAAGTTTTAGTAGATTTTTATTGCCTTTTCACGTAATCTTATTGTCAGGTAGTGAAGAAGGCTTTGAAAAAATCTATTACCTCTTCATGCGATCTTATGTCATGTAGGTGAAGAAAGATTTGAAAGAAATTAACACTAAACCTAAAAGTAGATAATGGCTATGTCCTTTCGATACTAGCACCAAGCCTAAAAGTACCTGATGGCTATTTCCTGGCAAAATTGGCACTAAGCCCAAATGTAGATGATGGCTATGTCCCTTCAAAATTGGCAACAAGCCCAAAAGTAGCTAATGGCTATTTCCTAGCAAAATTGGCACTAAACCCAAAAGTAGATAATGGCTATGTCCCTTCAAAATTGGCACTAAACCCAAAAGCAGTTGATGGTTATTTTTCAACGAAATTGGCACTAAGCCTAAAAGTAAATGATGGCCTCAGCCTAGTCAAAATTGGCATTAAGGCCAAAAGTAAACGATGGCTATGTCCCTTCGAAATTGGCACCAAGCCTAAGAGTAGCTGATGGCTATTTCCAAAAGAAAATTAGCACTTAAATGAAAAAAATTAATGCAGTTGGTTATATATGTAAAAAAAATAATACAGTTGATATATATATGTTAAAAAACTTTTTACAAAAGCATATGCAACCCGAACAAAATTATGTCAATTTAGTCTTTGCCCTATTCCCGATTTTCAGTAATGGCCAAATAGGGGGCAGGTTGTAGACACCTAATTTGTTCGGGCCCTCTTCCCTATAAGTCCAAAATATCAAAGATACAAAATTAGGCACTTGTCCCAATAGGGGTAAACCTGGTTCAGGTGGAATGAACATTTTCAAGACCTTTTTAGTCATGCCTAAATGATCTTAGCTGCATATGACAAAATTAACACCATTTTAAAGGTTATACATTACAAATCTCAGATAAAAACAGATTTTAAGGTAAAAAATTTGTTTTTAATTTTATGCTTGTGAAATTTTAAAAATTTATTTTTGCAGATGTTATCATGGTCAAATTTTCTATTTTTAGGAAATTTTCAAGAATTTTATGTTAAATTTGAGAAGTTGATTGTCGTATATTTTTATTGATACAAGTATGGTATTTAGGCCAACATGCACTCTGAAAATCAGAAATATTTAAGTAAAAATTTATATTGACATTTTATACCATGGGGTATCAATTTATCATCTTAGTAATTGTTCTTGGATTTTTCATAGTACTGCAAGTATCATACTCATGAAATTTTTTTATAAAAGTTACTTTGGATTTCAAGTTTTCATATTTATTATTTTTATAAATAAATATTTTGATTAATATGTTGAATAAAATTCATTTCTATAAAATTTGAACATATTTTTATAATTTTCCCCTTTCATGATACGGAGTTTTCTATTTTGTAAATTTTGTTATATTTTTCTGACTTTATAATTTTTAAAATTCTTCAAATATTATTATCTAATTCATATTAAACCATTTTTTTAAAATTTAATTTATTTTATGAGTTTTGTTTTCTTTTTTTAGAATTTTATAATTTCCAAGATATGTAGTTTTTTACTTTGCAAATTTTTTTAGGGGATTTTTCTAAGTTTATAATTTTTAAAATTCTTGAAATATTATTGTTTAACTCATATTAAATTAGTTTTTCAAAATTCAATTTATTTTATCTGTTTTGCATTTATTTACATTAATCACAAAATTTTATGAGCTTATAAATTTTAATGGTTTTTTTTCTTAAACATTAAAATTGATTTTGTTATTAGATTTAATTAAATTGATTATATAAAATTTTATTTCAAACATATAATTTTTAATTTTTACAATTTAATCCTTTTAATTAATATTTATGATATAACTTTATGTATGATATAAATATCACACAATTTTTTAGAGCTTGATGATGTCATGGATGACATAATCGATAAAACGACAAACTTAATTAATTTAATTCAAATCAAAATAAAATTAAAAAATTGATATTAGGAGAAACTTGTGGAACCATTCGACCAAGGCATTTGTTTTATGCCTTGGCCAATTCTTCCCTTTATAAAAAGGGGACCAAAATTTTCATACGGACCTTTGGCTATTTTGGAAGAAAAAAAACCTCAAAAATAAGTTTACTTAGTTTCCATTTTTTAAGGTATAAACATTTAATTTCTTTAGTTTTTGTTCATTTGATTCATTTCTTGTCCTATTTATGAGTCAAAATCATGTTAAAGCTTATGGATTTTAATCCATATTGATAGGCTAAAGATGGTGACTATGAATAATTTCTTATATTTGTTGTTATATTTAGTTTTTTTTTTTATGAAGTGTTTGTGGTTGGTGTGATATTAATATATATATATGTTTATGCTTATGTTGGTTTTCTCAATATTTTCATGTTAATATGTTGATAAATATATTTATATATTTTTTTATGATTTTTTTACTTAAATTTGATTATATTTATTCATGGTTATTTTCATTATGCTTAGCTGGAAAATATTGATGCATATTTGTTCCTTACCTTGGCTGAATCTAATAGGAATCTTTTAACGATGTTTTCATATGTAATTTTCAGATGATATTATTTTGTAATATTAGGAATTTAGGTACTAAATTATAAAATATGAAAAAAATTTTAGGACCATTCTTGCTTGGTCGAGAGCCTTTAGTATCCTATGATGAGTGTTTCTTGCATAGACTAACATGTTTTAGGCATTTTTAACATTTTAGGGACCTTTTTATAAGTTTAGAAATTAGGTATTAATTTTGTAAATATTGATTTACAAAATGTGAAAAAAAGTTATTTTATGGCCATAATGTTCGATCAAATCATTTTCATGATTTTTGGTGTGGTTTTTATGATTTTTCATGATGTGTTTTGTGTTAATTTATGATTTTCCATTATAGAGAGACTAAATTAAAAAAAATAGAAAAGTCTTAAACTCATTAGTAAAAATCATTTTCTAAGGGTATTTTAATCATTTTGACATATTTCTAATATTCATGTGGTCTTCCATGGGGGTGTAAAAATGATTAAAATTTTTCATAATTTTTTGATTTTTCATTAGGGTACGAAATGTAATTCTAGAAATTTTATGAACTTATTTGTAAAATTATGAAATTTTTGTTCTAAGGCCATAGGTGCTTGGCTGAATTAATGTTGTGATCTTTGGTATGATTTCCATAACTTTTGTTATTGTATTTTGTGTTTAATTATGAGTTTATTTTATATAGGGCCTAAATTGCAAAGTTAGAAAATTTTAGGGACCATTTAGAAAAACTTTGCATTTTAGGGTTAATGGATATTTTTGGGATTTTAAGAATATTTCTAACATTCCTATGGTCTTCTGTAGGAGGTGTAAAATTATTAAAACTTTTTGTATCCTTTTGGTTTTTCGTTAGGTAAGAAATATAATTTTCAAAGATTAGAGGATCTATTAGCAATTTTTGTATTTTAGGTCAATCTTAATATTTAAGTTACCCATGAAAGTTATAATTGTCATTTCATATTATTTATGAGCCCTCTAGATTACAGGGATACTTTTACGTCAAAGGTAGACCTTAAGGGTATTTTACTAAATTTTTCTAGAACTAAATCCTATGTGATCACCATAAGTCAAAGGTGTATAGTAAGAATAAGTTATTTTGTTTATAATGTCATCGAGCCTTTTAGGTTTCCGGGATACTTCTATGTCAAAGATAAACCTCAGAGGTATTTTTATAATTTTTCCTAGAACTGAGTCCTTTGTGATCATCGGGATACATATATGTCAAAGATGTATAATAGGGATAGGTTAATCTTTTTATAGAGTTGCTAAGTCTTTTAGACTTACTGGATACTTTTACATCTAAGGTATATCTTAAGGACATTTTATTAATTTACGTTAGAACAAGTGCTATGTGATCATCAGGGCACTTTTACGTCGACGATGTATAGTAAGAATAGGTTCATTTGGTTATAAAGTTATAGAATTTTTTTGGGGCACCGAGATACGTATGTTGAAGGTACTCCTTAGGCATATTCCATTAATTTATTTTATTTTAAAATTAAGTCTTTCAGGGTCATTGGGATACTTTAGAGGACATGTTGGTCAGATCGACCAAATTCAGATCCTTAGAGTTAGTTTAGTACTTTTGTCTAAAATGAGTCTTAGGTGATTTTTATTTTAATAATATTATTTATAAAATTAAAATTTTTGCAAATTAAGGCAACATCTTCGATGTTAAAATAGTACATGGAATTTCTCACGGCATATGAGAAAGGTTTTATTGATTATTTTAATAACAAAATATCCTTTTAAAAATATGAAAATAAGATTGTTTTTTAATTTCTGAAAAATAAAGCTTTCATATTCAACTGGCTCTCCAGCAAGGTACGAAAGAGAATGATAAAAACCTTCGTGTTCTCTTGGTTGTGTAGAAGATATTTTGATTTTCAAAAATATTAAAAACATGATTTTCTCACATGGAATCATAAATTTGTATTATAAAATATTATTTATGGGAATTATAATTAAATAACGAATGTTAAAGTCGAATAAAAATCAAAATGTAAATTAGCGTATGATCAATAAAGTATTGATTGCTAGGCATCATAAGAAGTTTATCCTTACTTATAGTTATAACCAACTCCTAGACCCTTTCAAGCAATCTCTAGTATGAGCATAGACCTCGGAGTTTGTTTTTATGGGTTTCATAATCCTTAAAATATAAAGTCTGGCAGTTTATCTCACTTGGCCAAAACAAGATTGGTGTCGACTCCAAAACAAATGGTCGTTTCATAATGACTTTTTAAAATTAAATCGAGTAAGTGATTTATCTTGACAACTCAGTCCCCAAACATAAAAAGTAAAGAATAATAATGATATAAGCCCCAAGTAAAAGAAAATAATGATATATGGATATATATATATATAAGAAAAATGGGTACACCAATCATTTTAAGTCAAGCTAGTCAAGATTCGTATCTAGACCATGTTGTGATAACTCCCTAGTGATCGTTTCACATCTAGAATAGTCACACAGTTGTGCGAGCATTCGATGGAACTTATAAAAAAGTCATAGGAAACATCATCACTCCACTCCAAATCAGCCCATGCACTTATGAAGTAGACTTCCATGTGATGGACATTGCCCTACCATATAAGTGCCTATGAGGGAGGCCTTAGATTCATTCTACATGGGTAATACCATTATCACTGCATCAAACGCTTAAATTCATTATTAACAACAAGGTTGTAAGCATCAAAAGAGAAAAAGACATTATTGTTGCCTCATCAACTGCTGCACTGTACATCAAACCCGATGAGGATGTTTTGGAATCCTCTGATCCTTTGAGTTTGTCAATGCTACTTATGTCAAAGAGGGGTTGCCTTAAGCCTCATCTATCAAGGAGCATTCTTATAGGTCTAAAGTTAACCATCAGCAAAGGTACCTAGGCTAGAAAGAGACTCAAAAACATCTCCAAAAAATTACCAAAGCCCTAAAAATTATTAGTCAGGTCAACAAAAAAGGGTTAGGGTTCAAGCCCAGTGCATAACAGGAAAGAAAATAAGCTCAAAAGAACTGTGAAAAAAGATTGCCCATCTGTTGGGACAAGACTTAGAGCGTGAATCAACGTTCTTTCCATCACTTTAAGAAAATTTTTGTTTTAGAGGATGCATGAATATCAATTCTAACAGTGTCGCACTCGTACTAAATAAGGCATTTGGGGATTTCTCCATCAACGTGACCAATAAGCCAAAGACATCAACAACAGACTAGGAAATGCTCTCTATGATTTGCTCCAAGTGTTTAGACTGAAACTGAGATTCTTGTACTATTCAAGTCTATTTCAAAGTAATGCTATAAACTAAACCTATATGCTTCCACCTAAAAGCATTGTAGGATACTTTGTATGGTCATCCTTTTTATTAAGTATTTATCAATGAAAATGACTAAACATACGCCTTTCATCTTTTGTGTCCATTTTCATAGTTGTTGCTAACTTTTAGACCTTCTTCTACATATTTTTTTGCCTACCTTGTTCTTTTCCTTATTCTTCAGGTACCCAAATAAAAGTGACATGGGTATTTATACTAAGATTCTTATATCAATTTTAAATAACCAATATGCATTAGTGAGGTTGGGCTTGAAGGAGATTCTGAAAAGAGCTTTGTACCCTAGATCTGTTGAGATTAATTAAACAAAAAGAAAAACATATATTACCTTATGAAGAACCCATTAAAACCATAAACTTAGGAACGAAAGAGAATCGAAAAGAAGTAAAGATTGGAACCTTCATAAACCTATCAAATCGAACCAAAATGATAAACCTCTTCCAAGAATATCAGGATGTGTTTGCCTAGTCCTACCAGGACATGCTCGAATTAAACACCAACATTGTGGTTTATAACCTTCACCTTAAACTTGAATGTAAGCGCATACAACAAAAGCTTAGAATGATGAAATCTAAGATGCTTCTGAAGATTAAAGAGGAAATAAAAAATTTAAGGTAGGGTTTCTCAAAATAGATAAATATCCTGAATGGGTAGCCAATATAGTCCCTGTCCTTAAAAAGGATGGCAAAGTGAGAATATGTGTAGACTATAGGGACCTGAATCGAGCTAAAAGACAACTTTCTTTTACCTCACATTGGCATGTTAGTAGACAACATCACCAAAAATGCACTATTTTCCTTCATGGATAGATTTTTAGGTTATAACCAGAATAAAATGGCAGCTAAGGACATGGAGAAAACCAATTTTGTGACCATGTGGGGCATTTTTTGCTACAAGGTAATGCTTTTCGAGCTCAAAAATACGGAGGTAACCTATCAAAGGGCAATGGTAACATTATTCCACGATCTCATGCACAAAGAAATAGAGGTCTATATGAACAATATGATTGCCAAATCACCAAAGAAAAGTAAATGTTGCCAATCTGTGGAAACTCTTTAAACGGCTTCGTAAATAGTAGCCCAAACAAAATCCCACTAAATGCACATTTGGCATCACATCCAATAAGATATTAGGCTTTAGTGTGAGTGGAAAAGGAAAAGAAATTGATCCCGACAAAGTCAAGGTTATTCAGAACCTGCCATCACCTTGAACCCCAAAAAAATAGGAATTTCTTAGGAAGGGTAAACTACAAAGCCTAATTTATGCTTACTTTATCGATAAATGTGATCTAATTTTTTGGCTACTTTGAAAACGAAATCTTGAAGAATAGAATGAAAAATGCTAGAAAGCTTTAGATAAAGTCAAACAATATATCTTGAACTTGCTAGTACTTATGCCACCAATGCTTAGATGACTTTTAATCATGTATTTATCGATTTTTAATAAGTCTTTGGGCTATGTATTGGGTCAAAGTGATAAGTCAAGTAAGAAGGAATAGGCTATCTACTATTTGAGCAAGAAGTTCATGTAGTGTGAAATTAACTATTCAACAGCAGAAAAGTTATGTTATGCTTTGGCCTAGCTAGCCTGGACATTAAGGTAATACATGTTATATTATACCAAATGGTTAATTGCCAAAGTCGATCCCATCAAATATTTATGCAAGGCCCTAACCTTGTTAGAAAGATTAGCTAGGTGGTAAGTTTTGCTCTCTGAATATGACATCGTATATGTGAACTAGAAAGCCTTCGAGGTAATGCAAAAGAAGATTTCCTAGCAAGTAGAGCAATAAATGACTATCAACCTTTAGACTTTGAATTTCCTGATAAAGACCTACTATGCATATCCAAGATAGAAGACACTTCCGATTACAGTTTATCTTGGAAAATGTGTTTTGATGGAACTTAAAATGCATTAGTGCATGGAATCAGTGCAACTCTTATCTCAGCTGAAGGAAACCACTACCCCTTCATCGTAAAATTGAACTTTGATTGTACCAACAATATAGCTAAAAAAGAAGCCTATTTCATGGGACTCCAAACCACCATTAAAAGGGGCGTTAGGACATGGCAAGTGTTTAGAGATTCAACCCTTATAATCTATTAGTTATGAAGAGAATGGAAAATTCGAGATGCCAAGCTAGTCTACTATGGGAAGCTAATCTCTGAGCTAAGACAAGATTTTGAGAAATCAGCTTCCAGCATTTGCCTCAGAAAGAAAACCTAACAGCTGATGCTCTGATAAACTTAGCATCCATGTTTAAAGTAAATTGAGAGTTAAAAGTCACG
>JAQSVH010000010.1:23527095-23547454 GCA_029448705.1 Adansonia digitata | reverse complement strand
AATAACAAAGAAATTTAAATGAGGTTTACTTAATCAATGATAAAAACCTAAGATTACAATTTTCCTTAACAGTTCATTTGAATTTGTTTTATCTTCTTTATTTGAATAATGATAATAAGTTGTTAACCTAGAATTTTAATTTATTTTAAGTATCTTCCAATGATCTTATAAAATATCTTTTTTAACCAATTTACTATATTCCTATAGAAATTGAATTAAAAGAAACTCATTAAGCTTAAAATCTAATTTGGTTACATATGGCATGCTCGTATATTCCTATCTAACATGCAAATTAATTCATCCTAATAAATGAATATGAAACATATGTCATTCAATCCAGGTCTAAACACAAAATTCTTGTTTTTCAGTTTTTCAGTTCATTGAGGTTACCCAATCAATCTAATTGGTGGCTAATCAATTAGAAACGTTAAGAACAAGATTGAACAAATAACTCAATTATTATTAAATCTAGAAAAGAAAATAAAAATAATTCAAACTACATGTTAAGTTCTATTGTAAACCTAGAAAAACAAATTTAGTTCACAATAAATATATAAAATATAAAACCAAGGAGTTTCACAATCATAAATAATACAAGAAAGATGAAAAGAGTAAAAAGAAAACTAAGATTGATCAGATCTTTGATCTTTATGCTTCTTCAGAATCTCTCTAGCTTCTTGAATATTATGGTGGCTTATCTCCTTTTTCAAGAACTAAAAAAAAAAAAAAACTATAGAATATCTTGGATTGTCTCTATGATGTCTCTAAGTCTAACCCTAAGATTCCTATTTATAGGCAAAACCTTGAAGGTAAAAACTTGTTCTCTAAGTAACTGGAAAATATTATTTTTGAAAATTGCCAAACTTAATCACTTTCCTTAATTAAGTCCACTTTACTTTTGGATTAAGTTGTTGCACTTTTAGAAATTCCTTTAGGTCTTGCCCTATGAAAATTATTTAAATAATTAAGCAATTAAAATAAGGAAAGTAAATAATACTAAATTAAAATCTACTAAAAATAAATAAAATTTAAAGAAAATAATACTACTATAAATAAAATTTAAATAAAAATCTCTAAAACTTAACTAATTTAATATGAATAATGAGACTAAATAACTCTATTTTATAGAGTTATCACACCTCTGCAATTTAAGATTTTGCTGGTCCTCGAGCAAAACAAAACAAAACCAAATGAATGAAACAAAATAAAATAAAACACTAATTGAGATAAATGTACTCAAATAATGATTACCTTAATTTTTCCTCAAAAGCTATTTCAATATCCTAACTCAAGGTAGATACAAACATAATTCAAATTCATGCTTCAATTCAATTATAAATCTCAATGCTTAAATGGATTTTCGGTGTCTATGTGTAAATAATCCCTTTACAAATTATTGCATGCAAATTGAATAAATTTATGCTAATGAAATCATGAATTAATATTAGATTCTCATATGTTTGCTTTTCATCTCTCTCTCCACTAATGTAGACCAACAAGTCATGAAAGATCATGGAAGACTTTATTAAGCTTGTAATGTAAGGCTAGGGTAACGGTAGGATAAAAGATATATTTCGGTTTAATTCACCCATGGACACTTTTTATTGTTCCAGATCTTTTATCAAGCCTTTCACTACAAGTTTGAAACACATACCCCTTCCTTTTTCTTTTTGTCTTTTTTTATGACATTGTTCTTTTTCATGCCATTTTATTCATTAACAAACTTTTGTGTGTTTTTTTTTTCTTTTTTTTCTTTCATGCTTCACAACTAAACATGGCTCATTATATTTTCTAAATAATTTCATGCTTATGCCTATGCAATGAAGGTTGATCATGGTTTTTCTTATTAGGCTAGGCTAAAAATATATGTGGCAATCAAAAGAAAAAGATATACTAATTAGGCTTAAATGGGGTAACTAAGGATATAAATATATAAATGTAGACTTAGAAAGGCTCAAACGATCCAAAGATAACCTAAATCATCTCTTTAACTTAGTGTTGTCTAAGATTTCGCCTCAAGAGAGAATTAAACAAATTCTAGGCCCTTAGATATAATTGCAATTTACATCAACATAAAAAGTCTTCAAATAAGGAACACAAATCAATGCAAGAGATAAAGTGCTTAGAATTTTCAAAAATCATATCCTAACAATAAGAAAAACAAAAGAATCTAATCATAAAATTAAATCATGCTTATATTTTCCCAACAATCAAGATAAATCAATCACTAAATTCTCATCATTGGACAAGGATCTCATCATATTAAGTACAAACATCTCAATCATACTAGACTTCAAAAACTTCATGTAAAAACAAAGAAAAAAATTATGCAAAAACAAAGATAAAAAGAAAACATAGGTATACAGGAATCAACTAACCTAGACAAATTCGACGCTAATAAAATAATAACCTCATCCCCCAGACTCAAAACAAATATTGTCCTCAATGTTTATAAACAAAAGAAAAATAATAAGAAACTGCCCTTTCTCGATGGAGAAAACTCAAACGAAGCTCTAGTCATTGTCTTCGAATTATCATGCTTATCAAAGTTGGTGGAAAATTGTAAAAGAAAATCAAATAAAACAAAATTATTAAAAATAATCCTAAAATCTTAATAAATTTTTTAAACTTTTTTTTATTTTTTAAGATAATAAAATAAAAAATTAAAATAGGGGTTTAAAAATAAAAAAATGTAAACAAGGGGAAAGAGGGTGGCTGTTGGCACTACAGCACTAAATTCTGACGCTGTAGTGTTGGCCATCAACATATTAGGGCGCCACAGGGCCCAATTTGTCTTTTTTGCACCTCGGTGCTACAAGGATGAGAGTTTGGCACTGAAGTGCCAAGGCACAAATGTGGTGCTGTAGTGCCATTTTTGGAGCTGTAGCATTGCGACCTTTTTTTTAACAAAACTTGCAAAAAAAAAATAATAATGTTAAAAATAAAAATTTTGAAATAAAATGCTAATGTTTTGAGAAAAGGAAAAAAAATTAAGAAACTTGGGTTACCTCACAAGAAGCACTTGATTTATAGTCTTCAGTTTGACTATTTCCATTATTATTCTAGGTAGGCTAAATTACTGAAGGATATTTGATGACCAAATTTACCTCTCTAAAGATGTTTGAAATGTTGCCTTTGCACTTGAACTTCCTAGGCCATTTTGTGCCAGCAGCTGACCAACCCAATGCTCTTTTATAGTTTTTTAAGTGTATTTGCAAGGGCTGATGCTCTAATGAAGGTGGTTTTTTAAAAGGCTCCAAAGGTGACATTTCATTAGCTGAAAATCCTAATGGTTTGAAAAGGGAGTGAAACGAATAGGAAGTGGTTATGCTTCCAACAACTTCAAACACCTAATAAACTCAATATTATCCCACTCAGTAGTTGAAACTAATGATGCCTCGAGTGGATCGATGGAATAAATCTTTATGAACACTTTAGTGGATGTACTTTCCACCACATTAACTACATAATACTCATTATATTCATTTAGGAAGGATGGTGGTGGGTTGGACTAGTTTTTTGCCTCTTAAACCTTTTCATTATGGTTATCAACCTCATTTTCATCTTCAAATTCTAGCTCCTCACTATCCCCTTCAATCTCTTTACCATTTATAAGATTTATTTTAGTGTCACATGGTAAAGTTTCTTGAGGGCAATTGCATATGGCATTATCAAGTTGGCCAACCTGTCTTAAGGTTCCTCAAAGATGCTATTGGATTTTGAATGATAGCATCTCAGCTTTTAGTTTTTTTCAATATATTACATAAGCATCTCTTCTAATGATGGCTTCTCTTATAGGATAGGAACTTGGTGTTGTAATGGAAAAAGCTTGATGAAAGGTTAGATCGACTAAATATGAAGGCCCTTAAGTGTTGCACTAAGCAAAATTTGGATGATCATCCTAATTTGAATAACAATTGTTAGGATAAAAACAATCCTGTTGCATATTGTAGTTTCCAACATATTGAATAGGCTTAGCATAAATTGGGCAACAGTCACTAGTATATGCTCTCCCACATAACTTGCAAGTTATGAATGGTCTTTGGATAGCACATGCATTTAAATTGTCGTGCTTCCCAAAAATTACAGCCTATTGTGCAAATATGGCATTTAATACGTTCCTTTATTTAATTTCTTTAGATGGCCATTGGTAATTATAAAACGTCATCTTCTCAAATTACTTAAAATAAAAATAAAATAAATAGATGAATAAATAAACAAATAAAAGTTTGAATCAAGACTGGGATTGTTTGGTATTAATATTAACAAAAATAGTAAAACAATTCCTCGACGATAGTGCCAAAAACTTGTTGTTGGATTTCCACCACGTAAGTGAACGTATCGCAACAAGTAGTATAATGATGAATAGAGTATCATTCCTATGAGAAATTGTACTAAATCTGCTAAGTACTAAAATTAAAACAATTTTAATTTTATTCAAACAAATAATGTAAAATACCATTAATTAAGATTAAAATTAAACTAAAGTTAACTAAATTAAATTTAACTAAATAACAAAGAAATTTAAATAAGGCTTACTTAATCAATGATAAAAACCTAGGATTACAATTTCCCTCAACATTTCATTTGAATTTGTTTTATCCTCTTAACTTGACTAATAATAATGAGTTGTTAACCTAGAATTCTAATTTATTTATAAGTATCTTTTGATGATCTTATCAAATATCTCTTTTAACCAATTTACTACATTCCTATGCAAATTGAATTAAAAGAAACTCATTAAGCTTAGACTCTAATTTGGTTACATATGGCATGCTCGTATATTCCTGTCTAGCATGTAGATCAATTCATCCTAATAAATGAATATGAAACATATGTCATTCTATTCAAGTCTAAACACAAAATTTCCTTTTCCAAGTTCGTTAAGGTTACCTAATCAATCTAATTGGTAGCCAATCAATTAGAAGCATTAATAACAAAATTGAATAAACAACTCAATTATCATTAAATTAAAAAAAATAAA
This sequence comes from Adansonia digitata, assembly GCA_029448705.1. Taxonomy (NCBI): domain Eukaryota; kingdom Viridiplantae; phylum Streptophyta; class Magnoliopsida; order Malvales; family Malvaceae; genus Adansonia; species Adansonia digitata. The sequence goes on along the minus strand of JAQSVH010000010.1, from coordinate 23,542,470 downwards.
ATAATGCAAACCACATATTGAGTTCCATTATAATCCTAGAAAGATAAATTTAGTTCATAATATATATATATAATGTAAAACCAAGGAGTTTCACTATCATAAATAATACAAGAAAGACAAAAAGAGTAAAGAGAAAAAGAAAACGAAAATTGGCCGGATCTTTGATGTTCAAGCTTTTCCAAAATCTCTCTAGCTTCTTAAATATTATAATGGCTTCTCTCCTCTTCTAAGAACTAGAGAAAAATAAAACTATAGAATATCTGGGATTGTCTCCATAATGTCTCTAAGTCTAATTTTAAGATTCCTATTTATAGGCAAAACCCTGAAGATAAAAACTTAGTCTTCAAGTGGCTTGAACATATTATTTTTGGAAATTACCAAACTTAATCACTTCTTTAATTAAGTCCATTTTAATTCTTAATTAAGTTGTTGCATTTTTAGAAATTCCATTGGTTTTGATCTACAAAAATACAAAAAAATTATGTATGTAAGAAAAGTAAATAATACTAAATTAAAAACTACTAAAATTAAATAAATTTTAAATAAAATAATACTACTATAAATAAAATTTAAATATAAATCTCTAATACTTTGCTAATTTAATATGAATCATAAGACTATAACTCTATTTTATAGAGTTATCAACTAGTCATGTCATGCACAAAAAGTAAGGCACTAATTAAGTTAGTCTACAAAAAGCTAAATGCTAGTCGAGTCAGTCTACAAAGAGGTGGATGTCAATTGAGTCTGTCCATAAAGAGTTAGGCACCAATCTACTCTGTTCGCAAGGAGTTTGGTACTTATTAAGTTAAAGTCCACATCAGTTGGTGCCTATTTAGAGGGTTTAAACCTTAGAAAGCCTAAAAGCCTAGTGGGGAGGTTAAACCCTACAAAAAACTCATTTTAGACTTTTATTAGAATTGCTACCAATATATTATACCAATCATTGTGGAACATTAATTGAATCTTATTTCTACAGACACTTAAGAAGTATCATCTTACCTCGAACAAAATAGATTTATTTGTCTTTGCTTGTTCCGGATTCTAAGCAATGGCCAAAGATAAGCACCTATAGATACCACATTTTGTCCAAACCAATACTCAAGGCATCAGAGGTCACTATCCAAGGCATCATTAGGGTCATTTAAATGAGCACGAGTTAGTTACCCATAATGCCCAACCACGGTAAGAGGTTTAGATAGCTAAAGGTACATGAAAGTCACATTTATGCATAAAGGTATCAAAATTAGGCTTTCACATCACTAAAAATTCAAATTTGCATAAGTTGTATCAATATAATAAGGTTATGTGTAAATACCCAAGGTGGAGTATCAATACATAAGGTCTTTGTATCGATACCAAGCTTAGTAGTAGCTAAGATTGTGATTTTTAGCCAAGCGTATCGACATATAAGTGGGAGTATCAATATAGTTCATGTGGTATTATACAAGCCCTTCTAGTCTCAAGATAGGAAGAGTTTCTGTTCTTGATATCAATATAGACCATGCTAAGAGTTTCTGTTCTTGATATCAATATAGATCATGCTATATCGATACCTGGAGGCAAAATCTGCTTTACGTATCAATACAATGTTCTTTGTATCGATACACTAAGGCATTTTTGCCTAATTCATGCCATTTTTCAGCTCTTATACCATTGATCTAAAAATCCAATCTAGACATGTTTCTAGAACAAAAATCATCAAAATTCATTTAAGGCCTTAGTATTGGACTTATGTTTGGATTTTAACAAATTTTTAAAGCCCAAAATGGCTTGAAACTCAGACATTTGCATGAAATACATAGATTGTTTAGGGGCATGCTTGGCTTTTGTCCAACTAGAGGCTATTTCAGCCCCTTTGCCATACAAACCTGCTCATGGTAGCAAATGAAATTTCAGGTTGCTAAGCATAGTACCTAGAGCTGTTTGCATGGTATATGGAGAAAACTCAAAAATAACCTTCGTTTAGCTTCAAAAAAGCCTTGGCTGAGCATTAGATATAAAAGAGCCAACTTTGGCTTAACCAAGACACTTCCAATAGGTTCTCACTTTCAAGCACTCTCTTAAAACTCCTCAACCACCAAAGCATAAAAAAATGCTCTCATTACTGTAGCTCTCTCTTCAGCCCTGTAAAAACCCTTATAAAACCCTTCGTTTCCTTCACTGCCACCTTTCAAACTCCTCTATATCAATACTATAACTAGAAAGTTCCCTTTTTTCATTCCTTTCCTGCTAATAAATAACAAAGAGAGAAAAAAATGAGCTCCGAACTGAAGTTGGTTTCTATTCATAGGCAAGGCTAAGGTTTAAAGCTTTTGATACATTTTTCCAACCCTCCTTTATTTACTTTTGTTTTTTTCATCATTTGCATCTTTTTAGTAAGCCAAAATCCATGTGATCATGACCATTTTCTAGGATGATTCAAGCATTTTATGGCCTTAATTATGGTAGATTTAGGACCTTTGGTGTTGTACCAGCCTTATACCATGTTTTATTAGGCTTATGCGCTAGGTTTGCTTTGAAATCACGTCTTAATGTTGCCCTTAAAAATTCCAACATGCTTTTCTTGGTTAAAAATGTTCATATCATCTTCTATGGTATAATTCTTGATGTCATTCATGGAGCTAACATTCCATGCATGTTATTTGTCATCTCCTTGCATTTTTGTCATTTTTTCCATATAAAAATGTCATCTTTGTTTAAATGTGCTATCTATGTTCATCTTCATGTATATCGAATTTAATTCATAAAATGTTTGTCAAGATGGTTGCTTGTTTGCTACAAAAATCTGATTTTCAAAAAAAATCCCAAGTCTATGTTATGTCCAATAAATAGAGATTAATATGGATTTAATGTTTTCACTAAGTTGGTCCTTTAATATTGAGGATAAATCAAGCTTTCGTGTCTGGATTCATGGCTAAAAGAGGTTAAAATTTTAATTATCTAAACACAATAGCCTTTTTTCTTATTTTAAAGTGTTTATGCCTTGATTTTAAGATTAATATCCTTAGCAAGTGACTTGGCAAATAGGTTGTTTCCATCATCCCAAATTACTTTGAAATTTTGCAGATGAGCTTGTAGGTCCCCTTCACAGAACCTCTTTGTTATCAACTCAAACCTAGTGCTAGGAAACTTGAAAAACAAAGAAATTCCTTTGTTTTACCTTGGTAGCACTGTAGCCATGACTTGAAAAACTATTTTCAAACCATAAATGATTTTTCTGTTTTTTTTAATATTTTTCTCTTAAAGGGCATTGAATTAACTTTCCAAAGGTGTCCCATTTGCCCTTATATCATTTTGGATAAGAGAGTTATGATTTTTCGAATTGATTCTGTCTTAAAACCCCTAAAATCAATGATTTGAATTCTGTTTAGACCATTTCAACCCAATAGATTTTTTTTTCGATTTTTAAAATATTTTTCCTAAACTCTATGTGACATTTCCTTCTAGGAAAGGTACTATTTGCAATTTAACAATTCTAAATGACTCTTTGGTAATTTTTCAAAGTTCGTTACACCCTCTCCTTTAGACATGCTATCAATGCTAAAACGAACCCAATTTCAAAAATTAATTCCTCTAAGAAAACAATTTTTTGGGATTTTTGGAATACTTTTATATTAATCCTTGTTGAGTTACATTTCCAAATATACATTGTTTACCACATGAAGCCTTCGACTGAGCCCGAAATAAATTCGGGAAGGGTGATAACACAATGTTGTCCCTTTTTTTGGAGTTAAGAATTAAACTAATTTCTAAAACCACTTTCTCGAGGCATTCAAATGCCCCGAAATGCATCCAATTGATTTCCCACGAAATCAAGTGTTACAAAATAGGTCCCACAAGGCTTAGATCAAGGCTCCAAAAAAATTTATTTAATTTGATCTTTTATTTTAAAAGTTGGTTTTAATTCAAAGTTCAATCTTTTTTTATCAAAAATATTGCTCTATCCAAAATTACTAAAATTTGATCTTTAAGAATATTCCAACCTCGTGCTTAGAAAGGATACTCCAACTTTGCCTTTGCAGAGTTCATTAAAATTTCAAAAAAAAATCACTAAAATTTTCACCATTGGGATACTCTAACCTCATATTTCGAGAGAATACCCCAACCTTGCTCTTCACTCAAATTTGAATTTTCTCTCTCCCAGACTTCTCAGGGCCTCTTAATCAAAACCTTATTTTTCACACCTCAAGTGGCTACCAAGTCCAAACGCATCTTAAAATTATCATCTTGATTATTCTTCAATAATCGAAGACAATTATGGGATACATTCTAATTGTTCCTTCCTTCTATGCTTTTTTTTGTTTATTTTTCATGCAATATTATTATACTTTTGTTCATCTTACTAACGTATTTCCCTTTGTGATGCCCATTGTGCACTCATATTTCCAAATGTTTTCAAAAATTATAAGGCAATGTTCTGTGTTGGTATCTCTCCAATGCTTGGTGCGGAATATCCAATTTTCAAAATTAAATCTGAAGATCATTTTCATTAAAAATCTCTATGTTCCCCATATCTCGAGGTGATACATAATTCAAAGTTTTCTTCAAAACTCGAATTTACAATTTTCATGTTAAATTCATGCATTAAAAGGGGATTATGTCAAAATAATGACAAGTCAAAACTTAGAAAATCGAAACTAACATAAGACATGGCTAGTGGGTTTTGATTTTGGGCATTGTGGGGGCGTTAATCCTTTAGAACCCAACTGATGAATATTTAGACCTCATAAACCTTGAAATTGATGTTTAGAGTTTGTAACTTGGAATATATTTTTAGTAGACATCCGATCGTGCTTAGCCCAAAATGATCAATAGTAACTCCAAGTTTTCAACTATTTCATGGTGGCCATCTAAGACTGGTTGGACAAGCGATTCATCAATGGTCATTCCCCTTGCTATCACCTCATCATGCCTAATTCAAATCTGGATCAAGGGATAACCCAAAGACAATCCTTTTTACGTCACACGCGTCACCATCCGAGTGATTCGGATGCTATGATAGGAAAAATCTCAATGTTCCCTACATCTCTAGGGTGCAAATGTGATTTAATTTTTTTTCCTTAATACCTTGGTTTATAATTTTCATATAATATTCATGCATTAAAAATGGATTATATAAAAAAATGACAAGTCAAAACCAAGGAAACTGAAACCGATGAAAGACATGGGTAGCAAGTACCAATTTCTAGCGTCATAGGGGTGCTAATCCTTCCCTAGCATAGCCAACTCTTGGACCTAATTGATGAATCTCTAGACCTCGTAGGCCTTCAAATTGATGTTTCGAGTTTTGTAACTTCGAATATTGTTTTAAATAGGCATCCGATCTTGCTTAGCCCAAAACTATTGATGGCGATTCTATGTCTTCGACCACTTCGTGATGGCCATCCAAGATTAATTGGATGAGCAATTCGTCTAGCGATCCTTCTTTCCCCTTGTTGTCATCTCATCATGCTTAATCCAAATCCTGATTAAGGGATAATCCAAAGGCAACGTTCCTTTTAAATCATGCACGGGCGATATTATGCCAGGTAAAGGTATATCATGACAATTGTCTATTAAAACCTGCTACTTAAAAAACAATTTTTTTAATTTTTTAATTTTAACTTAGATTTTAAAAATATGTTATTTTTTCACTATTTTTATTCTAACTTATTTTTTAAAGTTTGTATTAATTTCGTCTATTAATTTTCACCCAAATAGTAGCGTGAATATCTGATAAATTGTAGATTAGTGCGAATAAAATCATCTACCTCTCATCCACCCATCAACTCAAAGTGTTTCAAATTTTAGATCTTCACCGTCAATTTTCTTCACTAAAACTAAATCTCCAACCGCACGTAATCTCCCTCTCTCTCTCTCTCTCTTTCTGTCTCTCGCCGTCCCGCATGCGCTCTTTGTGGCTCTCTTTAACCCTCACATATCGATTCAAGATCTGTTAGTTCTCTCTCTTTTAAATCTCAATTTTTATTTTTATGATCTGAATTTTTTTGGTTATATATTGTTTTATATATATATATATATATATATTTTTGTGCTTTTAGGATTTGATCTGATCAGATAAAAATAGTAAAAAAGATGTTTGGGAGAGCACCAAAGAAAAGCGACAATACCAAATATTATGAGATATTGGGAGTATCGAAGAGCGCCTCCCAAGATGATTTGAAGAAGGCTTATAGAAAAGCTGCTATTAAGAACCACCCTGATAAGGGTGGTGACCCTGAAAAGGTTGTTCTTTTTTTTTTTTTTCTTTTTCAATTGATTTGTGCTACTGGAATTTCTTTGTTTTGTTGATCGGAGCGAATTATGAACTAATCATTTAACTTTAGCATATGCTTTGATTTGAATGAAGTAATTGGTAATTAGTCGGGTTGAATGGTTGGTAAAATTGAAAATCCTGTTAGTTTATGAACTGCTCATTTAACTTTAGCATATGCTTTGATTTGAATGAAGTAATTGGTAAACGGTCGGGTTGAATGGTTGGTAAGATTGAAATCCTGTTAGTTTATGAACTGATCGTTTAACATTTAGCATATGCTTTGATTTGAATGAAGTAATTGGTAATCAGTCGGGTTGAGTTGTTGGTAAAATTGAAGTCCTTTATAGTTTAAATGTCGTTGACTTGCTTAGGTAACTTATTTGATTAAGGTTGTGTTATGAAATTCAGTTTAAAGAGTTGGCTCAAGCTTATGAGGTGCTAAGCGACCCAGAGAAGCGTGAGATTTACGATCAGTATGGCGAGGACGCACTTAAAGAAGGAATGGGTGGAGGTGGTGGTGTCAATGACCCATTTGATATCTTCCAATCCTTCTTTGGTGGCAATCCTTTTGGTGGTAAGACTTCGATTTAGAAATCATTGTTTCGGTTTTGATGACTAAAATGCTTTCTTTTAGTAATTGCAAGCTAAAAACTCGGTTGCCTGTGCAGGTGGTGGAAGCAGCAGAGGCCGAAGACAGAGAAGGGGTGAGGATGTAGTCCATCCTCTCAAGGTTTCTTTGGAGGATCTCTACAATGGGACATCCAAAAAGCTCTCTCTTTCGCGCAACGTAATTTGCTCCAAGTGCAATGGGTTAGTATTCGAATTGAGTAATATTTGTGGCGTTGATAGCAGTTAGATTGCTTCCATTTTGAGGTCTATTTTAACAGAAGTTGTTTTAAATGGAATTTTTGCAGTAAAGGGTCTAAGTCAGGTGCATCAATGAAATGTTCAGGTTGTCAAGGTTCCGGAATGAAAGTCTCCATCAGACAACTTGGACCTTCAATGATCCAACAGATGCAGCATCCTTGCAATGAGTGTAAGGGTACTGGTGAGACCATCAACGACAAGGATCGCTGCCCGCAGTGCAAAGGTGACAAGGTTGTGCAAGAGAAGAAAGTTTTGGAGGTTATTGTTGAAAAGGGTATGCAGAATGGACAGAGAATTACTTTCCCAGGAGAAGCCGATGAAGCGGTAAGGCTGATAAATCTTTAAAATAAAATTGCGATTTCTGAATGAACTTGGCATTCTGTTTTATTTCTTTGAATCCAGCTTTCTTTTTGTTGCTAACTTGGTTGTTTGCTAATGATATCTCATTTGCAGCCTGACACGGTCACTGGGGACATCGTATTTGTCCTCCAACAGAAAGATCATCCCAAATTTAAAAGAAAGGGTGATGACTTATTTGTAGAGCATACATTGACGCTTACTGAGGCACTTTGCGGCTTCCAGTTTATACTGACCCACTTGGATGGCAGACAACTCCTCATTAAATCACAACCTGGGGAAGTGGTTAAGCCTGGTAAGAGGGGAATTTCTGCCAACTTGCCTAAACTGCACCATTATTTTTATGATAAATTGTCTGTACGCCTTTGTTATTTTCAGGTCATATCATTAGCTGTTGAACGTTTGTTGATTTAAAATGAACCTATTCGTGTGTTAGTGGGTATTCATCTTTCTAATTGGTGTTCATTTAATGGGACCTGATTATCTGTTAGTGGATTTCAATCTCTCTAAGTGGTTTACCTTAATGAATGGTGTGTGTTTATAAACATTCAACTTTGTTGCTTCAACTTACCATTTTTCTTGGAGTATTTGTGTCTGACATCCGTGTTTCACACATTGTCAGACATGGATATGGGATATGATCTTTTAAAAACCCTACAAATGCATAGACAAACTTATAAAATATTGAACATAACTGAGTCGAAGACGTACTTGTATCTGACACTAATATCTAAGTTCGAGTAATATAGGCATTCAATATTGATCTTTGCTTTCTCTTTGTGTAACAGATCAATTCAAGGCCATAAATGATGAAGGAATGCCAATGTATCAAAGGCCATTCATGAGGGGTAAACTATTCATCCACTTCACCATTGATTTCCCTGATTCCTTGACCCCTGACCAGTGCAAGGCACTAGAGGCTGTGCTACCCATACGGACCTCGGTCCGGCTGACCGACATGGAGCTGGATGAATGTGAGGAAACAACTCTGCATGATGTTAACATTGAGGAAGAGATGCGTCGGAAGCAGGCACAAGCTCAAGAGGCTTACGAGGAAGATGAAGACATGCATGGTGGTGCCCAAAGGGTGCAATGCGCTCAACAATGATAAAACAAACGCCAGAGGCAGACTGTGGGTTTGGCAGAGGAAATCTCCCAATGTGGGAAGGTACTGAATATCTTATGGTTTAACAAAATTATTTGAGAATAAGATTCTCAACGTAGTTGTGGTTTGTTATTGTTAATCTTTTTACTAGAGTGCAAGTTTTTGCTAATGGAGTTTCTTGTTATGTGCTTTGGAAGCTGATAATGTATGGAAAGCTTTAGCTTTGGATCTTGACCTTCTTATTATGGTATCCATACAACCTTTTGCTTCGTGTGATGTTGGAAATTTTCTGATTATTTTTCCATTTAAATTTGAGAAAATTATTTAGGATTAGAATTTGGGTTTAATCCATTTGGTTAGTACTGGTGATATATGGTAAGTCTGTTTGAATTTTAGTGTTTACGATCTCTTCATTTATTGTTGGGACTGTGTTTCTCTGTACCAAACAGAAAATTATTTAGTATTACTGACCATTCCCATCCATCAACAGAGTAAACTTGGTAACATTAGACTTGGTATTGAAAAATAATTAAAATGATATAAAACTCCAAATGTTTAAAATTTATGTTATATAATTAATTAACGTATCAAAATTTATATAATATATAATATTTTAAATATAATTATAATATGATAAAATATATAAATATGATCAGAATGAATCAATTGCTAAGTCTAGTGAAGAGTACAAAATCTTCGGAAATGCTATTATCCAATATTGGTTACTTTTTTTTAATGAAAAAAATTTTGAACTAATAGTAATGGTAAAAGTAGAGAAACAAAACCTCTTACGTCTTCTAAATTGATTTTAAGTTTTTTTTTTACACGGTTCCTTGTGAATAGTGATTTCGTAGTTGTATTATTTCGGCATTGGAAGGCACGCTTCTGACGCAAATCTAATATTTTTATTCTGTTCATCCTAATATATTTATATAAATTTTAAAATATTAATAATTTATATTATATAAATTTTAATATATTTTTGTATTAGTATTTTGTTTATACTTTTTTGTGTTATATTATGTTTAAATTTAATCTACGTTATAAATATTAATATTTAAAATTTATATTTATCAAATATTATTTTTTAAATACAATTATTTAATTGAATTGATTTAACCGGAGTTTATATAGTTTCACTTCAGCACAATGCACTGTGATCCCATGTATGTAGGTGATTTTTTTTTAATACGATGATAAATTTGCTTTTTGTTAGTGTATATCTGTCCATTGGATTGATTATATTAAATTTATTAAATTACATATCATTATTATTTGACGGTCCTTTTCCCAAATGACTAAAGAGAAGTCTTGGTCAAGAGGAATCGCATAAATATTTTAACACTTAGGGCAGAGTCTTAATATTCTTCAAAGAAAGGCCTATAATCTATAGAAATCTCTGTTATTTAAAATCTAGTGATCATAGATGAAGAGTGTAGACACTTCATTTTGTCTAGACTAGTTTTTTGCATCCTAAGAGTTGATAAAAAATGATAAAATCACAAAATAGAAATAAAAGCTGGAAGATGACTGCCGGGTGCTGTGTCGCCAAGTACTATTAGGCGACACGGGGCCATGCAAAAAAATTTTTTTAGAAAGGTCTAAAATGCCTATGGGCCACATTAAAAAAATGTAAAAATAAGGCATTAAAGGCAGCTTTTCATGGTGTCACTAAAGTCATTAAAATGAGTACACAAATCAATTTTCCTTTGTTCCAAGTTGAGGTAAATTGGGAAGCCACAGGTACGTACAAGTTTACAAGGCCTTTACGGTGTGAAAAACTTGAATTTTCACTTGTAGTATCGATGTAAGAGGGTTTAGTATCGATAGCCAAGCTGTGGTATCGATACCTAGCATGTTTGTATCGATACAAACCTTGGCAGTAACTAAAGTTGTGATTTTTGGCAAAATGTATCGATAAACAAGCGTGAGTATCGATACAAATCCATGGAGTATCAACACCGGCCTCTAAGTCTCGAGACTGGAAATATTTTTTGCTCTTAGTATCGATACACAACTCATTGTATCGATACTTGCGAGTGCAAAGTAGCTTGTGTCTCGATACAACATGTTTTGCATCAATACACCAAGGCATTTTTGCCTAGTTCAAACCAGTTTTTAGCCTTTAAAAACCTGATTTAAACATGTTTTTGCACCAAGGAACTATATAAAACATTGCAAACCTCAATTATGGGTTCATTAACGGATTTTAATAAGTTTTTGGAGTCCAAACAATTAATGACAAAGGTCACTTTCATAAGATATATGGGTGTAAAAGGGTGTAGTAGGCATATCTCCAGCTGCAGGCTTTTCACGGCCTTTTTGCCTCCTTGCTCAGCATGGCAAAACCAATAAGAAGAAAGTTCATTGAGCATGGCAACTGGAGGTGTCCCCTGGTGTAGAAGAAAAAAAAAATCAAAAATGCCTTTTGTACTGTCTTCTAAAAGGAGAGGCTGAACAAAAAAACTACTACCAGCTATCTCAAAAAAAAAAACTTCAGCTATTAAAAAAGCTCTCCAACAATCTCAGAAAACTTTCCATTTATTCCCACAAATCATCTAGCAACTTTAGCTCCAAAAGTTCACCAAAAACATCGTTTCATTGCTTTCCACCTTCAAACAAGCTCCATTCCTGTAGCTCCCTAAAACCACCCCAGAACACCTTTAAAAACTCAACCTTTCACATATTTTCGTCCTAAAAACACCCCATCAGGAACCACATTACCAGAAAGCTCCTTTCTTTCACCCTTTTCTTGCTAAACAATAACAAATAAAAAAAAAAGGTAAGAGATTGAGCTTACAATTACTACTTTAAAGAAGGAAGAAACTTCAAGCCTTTGCTGGTATATTTTTTACCTTGTCCCATGTATTTTTTGTTTTGATCATTCATTTCATTTTAGCGAACCCTTCATGTTGCCATAACCCTCCTAATACTCCCATGCATCTTTATTGCCTTGGTTGTGGTAGTCCTAGGATCTTGGTGGCCCTCTTGACACCTTGATATTGTTAGATATATAAACTCATGATGCTTAATTTTCATCATTACACAGCCTCTGTTCATGCATCTTTTGCCATGTTTCTTCCATATTCACTTATCCATTACATATTTAAGTGGTCACCTTAATATGTCTTAGACATGTTCAAACATTTTCTATTGTTTTAAGGAGTCTCATGAAATAAAAATCCTGTCTTGACAACTGCAACATTCACTTCTTTGTATAAACATGTTTATATCATCCCCATGCACCCTATTTGTCATTTTCTTGCATCTATATCACCAATTTCTATGTCAAAATATCATCTTTACATGTTTGCATGTTTAATCCATGTTTATCTTTGTATGTGTTGTATTTTGTTCATGATATCTCCATTAAAATGTTTGCTTGTCTCTTATAAACTAATTTTTAGAAAAATCCCCAAGTTAAGTTCATGCTACCTCCAATAGATGAAGAATAGCATGTACTTAATGCTTTCATTAAATTGGTCTCCCAATCTTGGGTGTAACTCAACATTTTAGCTCTGGATTTTATAGTGAAATATGTTTATTTTTCCAAAAAAAAAAAAAAGGAAACCCTGTGTAGTGTTAAACCTTGATCTTGAGTCTCATGTTCATTTTGGTGACATGATCAACGGGTTATTCCATCATCCCAAACTACTTCGGGATTATGGAATGAACTTGTGAAGCCCCTTTCTGTCACAGACGTTCGGATGTCTTAGGCTCGAGTCTATTTTAAAAAAAAACTCATAATATCGAATAATCCCTCTATTTTTGCTTTAGTAGCTCTGTAGTTTAAACTTGAAAATCATTTTTGAACCATAGAATATCTCCTTTGATTTTTCTAATATTTTTTTAAAGGGCATCGAATCAATTTTCTAACGATGTCTTACTGCCCTCGAATCATACTGGACGAGTGAGTTATGATTTTTTGAAGCGTTACTGTCCGAAACCCCTGGAACCAACATGTAATATTCAGTTTAGGGCCATTAGAGCCCACCATTGATTTTTATAAAATTTCCAAATATTTTTTCCAAAAAGGTTCACAAAATTCCCTTTATAGAAAGGTATTATCTATGATCTAACAATCCCAGATAAGCTTAGAATGATTTTTCAAAATCCATCATGCCCTTTTAATTGTACATGCTGCCAGTGCTGAGATGAACCTAACTTTGAAAATTGATTCCACCTAGAAAGTGATTTTCTAGAATTTTTAGAATATTTTTGTATTAAACCTTGTCAAATTACCTTTCCAACAACACCTCATTTACCCCCTGAAGTCTTTGGATGCCCCTAAACAAAATCTGAAAACAGAACTGCCATGATGCTATCCCTTGTTTTCAACCTAATTTTCGAATCCCCTTTTATCGAGATGTTCAGATGTCTAAAAAATATGACCGATTGATTCCCTCACAACATCAACCCCTTTTGACTTGAATCAAGATTAAAATATGAACAATAGGATTTCATATTAAAACTTTCGCTAGTGGAGATACTCTAACTCCATTATTCCAAAAAGAACTCCAACCCCATTTTTAATTAAAAAATTCAAATTTTCTCTTCATTCTTAAACGTTTTCCTAACTTTGGGGATACTCCGACCCCATTACTCAAAGAGGATACTCCAACCCTATTTTTTTTCATTAAAAATTCAAATTTTCACTTTAATTAACTATTTTCATAACTCTATTTTTGGGGATACTTCAACTCTACCTCATCGAGGGGATACTCCAACCTGCTTTTACCTCTAAAATTTAAAATTTTCTCTCCTCCGGATGCCTCAAACTGTTTGGATAAAAATAATTACTGAAATTACCATTGAATCTAGGCTACTCTCTAAAATTGTCATCCCGGTTATTCTTCAATAACCAAAGACAATTATGAGATACATTTTGATCGCCCCTCTCTTTTTATATTTTTTTGTTTGTGTTTGCTTATTTATGATATCATTATATTTCTCATTTTTTGCCTGACTAACTTATTTCCTTTTGTAGTGTTATTCATACTTAAAATTCATTTTCAAATGAAAATTACGAGGCAGTGTTACATGTTGGTATCTCTCCAGTGCCTAATGCAAAACATCCAATTTTTAAAATCTAATTCGAATTTCGTTTTCATAAAAACATCTCTATATTCCTCACACCTTTGAGGCACATAGGTGATCTAATTTTCCTTAATGAATAAAACCCTGAATTTATATTTTCCAAAACTTCATGCATTAAAGAGGATTATATCAAAATAGAGACCAAATGGAATCAATTTAACCGAGACTAAAGTGAGATATAGTTAGTAGGTATCGATTTTGGGTGTCATTGGGGTGCTAGCTCTTCCCTGCACGTAACCAACCCTGAGCCTAACAATTGAATCTCCAGACTTCGTAGACCTTGAAATTAGTGTTTCGAGTTTCGTAACTCATAAAATTGTTTTCAATAGGCATTCGATCTTGCCTAGCCTAAAATGATCAGTGGCGACTCTAAGTTTATGGCCACTTCGTGGCAGCCATCTGGGTCTAGTTGGATGAGCGACTCGTCCAACAGTCCTTATCCTTTTCCTCTAATCACGCCTAATCCAAATCCCAATCAAGGGATAGCTTAAAGACTCAACCATAGCCAGCCATTATTTATTTTTAAGTCAAGTGCACTATGCCCTTCGGGTCATCCAAAGTTTTAAAGGCCAAGTACGTGGCTACAGCTTGGCAATTCCACTAGGGACTATAAAGAGTTAGGCCTATAACTAGCTATTTTTCACTCGGTTCTTGATTTTTCGGTCTCCATGATTATATAGATATAATTTTTTTTATTTTGCCTCCTAATCTCTATTGTTTATGTTTTTGTTCTGTGATTGTTAGGGATTATTCGTGCACAAATAGATATTGATTTGAATATATATGGTAATATAGGAGTGAAACAAAAAGGTTTGATTGTTTCCCCGACACACATTGTGCACTTGCATTTGCACTAGATTTCCACCATACACCATGGTATGGTTAGTATCCTAATTATTAGGAGGAAGTGAGCCATCCATTTTCGTGAGTAACCTTTCGCAAAGGCATGGCAAGACCTTCTAGGATGTAAACTACCTATGTCTCTACCCTTAGCACTTGTATAAGGAAATACATCCACCAGATCGAACCTGTTCCACCAAACCCATGATAGGCCAAGAATCGGGGTGCTTCAGCTATTTTTACCAAATGAAAGAGCTATTCGGATACCGAAATAGGCATCATCTTAAACCCATGTAGTGAACCTTACGAGCTAAACCATGTCAAGCCATACTAGATGCTGCTAGAATAACCTAAAGATTAGGGTCACTCGGGGAAACATTTTTTACCTTTACTCATATATACCATTGGTTATGCCAGCGATAATGGGTGAACATTGTCACTTGCGTTTGTTTTTTTATTTTCATGATCATTCCTTTAGGATATGCCATGACATTCGTTGGCAAATCCCCTTTAATAAGTGGGTAAGGATAAGCAAATGTTTTACCTACAATGCCATCTTTAAATAGTCATTTCTAACTAAGATAAGCTTGGCAAATCCCTTTTAATAAGTGGGTAAGGATAAGCAAATGTTTTACCTACAATGCCATCTTTAAATAGTCATTTTTGACCAAGATAAGCTATCATGCTGCCCAAACAATGACTTAGCATGTGTTTAACAAAGATGGTGATGGACGAACATCACCGTTTAGATGGTCAGTCTTAATCTTTGTTAGGTATCATGTTACTTCGTGAAGACACAATTTTAATACAGGTATGTTGGTATGCTGCCTGTTCAATGCCTTAACATTTG
>JAQSVH010000010.1:23490866-23511236 GCA_029448705.1 Adansonia digitata | reverse complement strand
CCTAAAATTAATAAGTCTAATAAACGTCAAAATAAATACAATTGATAGGGACAATTGTTATCTTTTGGAAGAATTTTTGGAAAAAAAAAGTTAAGTTAATATATCAATTAAAACGTGGATGTATATTACATATAAAATGTCGAAGTAACGCCAATTTAGTTAGTAAATTTATAAAAGAAATAAACTAAAGAAAATAAAAAAAAGATTAATTGTGTGATTCAATGTTTTACATAATAATTTTTAAAAAACCTAACCATTCCTTTTATATTTAGTTTTTTTTTTAAAATATTTTTCACTCAAATAATAAATTTTTAAAACTTTAATTTAATTTTAAACGATTATATATGTAATGATATTGAAGTAATTACAAATTTAGTCTTTAAATATATGTGTTTTATCAATTTAGTCCTAAAACTTCCATACGTAAACTTTAAACTCTAAAAACTTATTAATTTTATTAAAAATTAGTCATTTTGTCACTTTACAAGTAGAAACATCAACAAGAAGCATAGTTTGCATTTAACAGTTTAAATAGTTTATTTGTATAGAATTTAGTTGGCGTTTTATTAAATTGTAAAATACTTAAAATTATAAAAATATTGGTCAAAATTTTGCCCAAAATCAGGTACCTAGTCAACATTTATTGTCCACAAAAACATGGACGAGAAGCTTAGTTTGCATTTGACAGATATATATAGCACTTGATTGGCATTTTATTAAATATTATTATAATATAAAATATGTTAATACGATAACATAAATAAATTATTAAAATTTTTATTAATATAATAAATATGCATATGTCACGAGCTGCATGAGCTAGCTTAATCTCAAGAACGCAAGTTACATGGAGTACCTAACCCACCAAAATAAATCTAATACCTAGAGGAATCTAGGAGACTGAAGTTTAAGCCTGTGAGATGCTTATTTAGCTTAAATTAGAACCGTTTATGTGCTCGATCGAGACGTATTATAAAAAATTTTAAAATTTAAATATAAATCAAATTTAGTTTAATTCGATTTAATAATTTGAATCATAATTTTTTTAAAAATATATATATAAAAATTAATTTTATATTAATTTTTATATATTTTTATAATTAAAATTAAATAAATATATTCATATTCGATTCGAAGCGAACAAATTATCTAATCATTGAAGCAGAAAAAAAATTAATTTATTTAATTTTTAAAGGTGACATCGTTAAGTTAAAGACTTGGAAGTTCCCAATGAGTTACGGGCTCCGAAGCAACAGTAGCTGCATTATCAACAAAGCAGAGTGCAGTGCCCTTTCCGAACTTCCATTTTTCCATAATTATTTCAGGCAATTTCCTCCATGTTTTTACCCCTCTTTAATTTTTTTTTTCCACACTACTTTTCTCATTTCTTGTTCTTTCTTTTTTCTTTAATAGGGTTTGGTGTTGCAGTAAAAAGAACAGGAAAATGGAAAAAATGGAGGATCGTAATCTCTCTAAATTCACCATAATCAATGATCCTCAATCACTCAATGATAAAATTTCCGCCATTCGCAATGCTGGCCCTTCTAAACTCCAGGTTCTTCATAATTTCTTTCTTTTTCTAATT
The DNA here is from genome assembly GCA_029448705.1 of Adansonia digitata. NCBI lineage: Eukaryota > Viridiplantae > Streptophyta > Magnoliopsida > Malvales > Malvaceae > Adansonia > Adansonia digitata. The sequence continues at coordinate 23,509,651 of JAQSVH010000010.1, read as the reverse complement.
TTTCCAATAAAAGTTTACTCCTTGCTTTACATATTTTCTTGATTGCGAATACCCTTCCTATTTTTTTTTTTAATTTACATTTTGTTATAATTTCCCTTTTAGCTTTTTTAATTTTAGGTTGTTTGTTGTCTCTGTTTTTGCTGCTTGCATTTTTCTTTTGAATGATTAATAATTTAAATTGTATGTTTTTGGGAGACCAAAATTGCATGATTTTATACTTTTTCTAAAGCAATTATGTTGAAATTGAGTAACATTCCATTTTATTCAATTATGATAGTTTAAATTCAGTTCCATTGGTGATTTTGATATTTGCATTTCACTCCTTAAAGCCAAAATTTTTTTAAAAAAGGGCAAAATAAGCGTTTGGGTACAAAAGCAAATTAAATTTTATGAAGAAAACATATAATTTCTTAAGACGATGTTTGGGTGCAAAAGTAAAATTCAATTTATCCGGAAAACATATAATAAAGGATTCTACTTCTATGTAGGCTAATTATTTTACCATTGATATTACATTTGAAATATTTATCTGTTTTAAGTAGATTATGATGTTGCTTTTACTTTGTAATGATTTTTCTAAAGCAAAATGTAATTCGCTAAACATGAGTAGCAAATTATGTTACTTCGACTCAGGTGTGAGTGTCGGATACAAGTATGTGTTCGACACAGTTATGTTTAACTTTTTTTAAGTTTTTCCATGTATTTGGAGGGTCATATCTTTATACTTATATTTGAATATATGCCGGATACAAGTGTCAGACACGGGTACTTCAAACAAATGATAGTTGAAGCAACATAGGTAGCAAAAGCACCTGTGAAACAGAGCCCACTTTTTTGCTATTTGCTTTTGTTAAAACTTTAGGAAGTAAAAGACTAAATAGCAAATGCTAGTGGACAAAACAATAACTGAGTGGAGCCTTGGTATTTTTGTTTGTTTGGTTTTCATAATATAAGAGTTTGAGTTTCAGGTGATTGCAGATTTTGATGCAACTTTGACAAGGTACTGGATTAATGGGAGCCGTGGACAAAGTAGGTTTACCATGGTTCTTTCTTTATAATCATGATCATAAGTTGTCTATTGGTTTTTGGTTTTCACTTTTCCCTATCTAATATAACATGTATAGGCAGTCATGGCCTTTTGCAGCAAGGAAATCCTGAGTATGATGCCAAGCGGCGAGCATTATTTGAATACTATCATCCATTAGAATTCTCTCCAACAATTTCACTTGAAGAGAAAACCAAACTCATGGAAGAGTGGTATGTCACAGAAACCATCCGTTGTTTTAGTAGCTTGTAAGCCTGTGAATGACAAGAATGGTTTATTTCATCTTGCTTGTGAATTATTCGTTGGCTATTTAAACAAGGACTTGAAAAACCTTTAGCTTTGCATCGCCTGGATTTCGATCATGTTTTAAGCAACTAATGCTATCGATTCTAACCCTTGTAGGTGGGGGAAGACACATGGTCTTCTCATTGAAGGAGGCCTTACGTATGATGCAATAAAGAACTCCGTTGCTAATGCTAATATTGCCTTTAGGGATGGCGTAGTTGAACTTTTTGAGTTTTTGGAGGTATCTCTTCATCTCAAATTTTTTTTGGCTTATTTTCTTTTTAATTTTCGTTTGGGTAACTTATATTTGATAGGAAGGATCTAGATTTCAGATGTAGTATACTTTGAATGATTATTTTCATGAACATTTTTTTTGTTAAATTTAAATTCATGTGAGATACTTATGGAGTGAATTTAAAATACGTATATAGAATTGTGAATTTTATATGCATTTCATTATACTGTTTTAAATACATAGTTATAGTGAATCTTTCTTGATTTTTATATGATGGCTAGTTGCTTCACATACTCCTGCAATTTTTTGAAAAACCAAATCCAAATACATTGCCCGAAATACTTGTTCAAAAAGAAGCATTAATAATTGTGGAATGTGTCAACCAGTGAGCAAAAGTTTTAATGGGATATATTATTCATCATATTTTTGTACACTTACGAAGAACTACTGTAGATAGTGTACTTATTCTTTATCACACTGATTTGGAAAACGTTCCTCATATTTTTTATGCTAGATCACACTGATTTGGAAAAAGTTTCCTCCAAGGTACCTGATCTTTACCAACTCCAACAATCCTTTCCCTTCATCCTGTCTTTTGAATTTTTTGCCAACAATTCATGGTATAACTGGTAAATACCAATGACCTTAGCTAGTTTTAATTAGGAAGATATTTTTCCGCAAGACAACATCTAACCGTGATTTGCTTTCTCCTTTTTAATTCCTAGCTGTTACGATACCACATCCAATCTAGTTTATTGATTAGGATCATCCTGTTGGGGTGACGGCTATTTTTTGATACTCAAGTATGATAAGAAAACCATAAAATGGCTCCATATCATTATCTCCTCCCCCCGCCCCCACCCCCGATGCCAATTTCCATTCTTGAGATCCCTTTAGTGCCATTGACATAATGATAGAGGACGTATTTCTTCTCTGCCTCCTTAGGGATTATGGTGGATTACATGAAAATGATATTTAGTTTTTACTAGCATGGTGCCTGAACTATGTTGCAGGTTTTTTTCCTCATATATATATATATATATATATATATATATAACTAAACCATTTAAAATATTGATAGCTACTCAAATGAAATAAAAAAATTTAAACCATAATAAAGCAAGTAGAAAATGAAAGAAATATAAATTTCATTGTGAAGTGAGGGAGTCAAGTATGAATAAGTTTTATGTATGACATCCTTAATTCTTTTTTTTTCTTTTAAAGTATATTATACAATAATTTCGGATTTATCAGTGCTCAACTATTTCTTTCGAAGATAATTTAACTTATCTTTTATTTTATTTAATCGTGTGTATTATTTTTTATCACATATTATTCCATTTTAATAAATAGTAATTTAGTCAAAACATTTTTTTGTTTAATTCAGTCAAAAAGAAAATAATTACGTTTTTTAAATAAAAATTTTAAAATCAATTTAATGTTTAATACTTTAACCAATTAGTATTAATCACTCATTTAAACGATTAACTCATTTAAGTGATTGATATGTTTTTTATTTTAAAACTAGTATTTTAACCCATGCGATGCATGGCAATTTTTTTTATATTTATAATTTTAAGTTATTTTTTATTTTGTATTAATTTGTATATTATACTAAAAAAAATATACATATGTATTTTTTATCCTATATATAATTATGCATAAAGTTTGGGGAAGATAATATTATCTTTTAAATAAAAAAAACCAATAAGCATGAATCAAATACAAATATAATAGGGGTTTTTTTATCTTTTAAATTTTTTCTATTATGTATATTTTTGAAAATAATCATTTTGGTTTTGGATCGAGTCACTTCAAGTTGGATCATTTCAAGTCACAGGAAAGTCAGGTAATTTTTTATTTCGAGACTTATTGGGTTTGAATCATGTTGGGTGTAAGTTGATTGGAGTTCAGATTATTTTGGGTTTGGTTGAGCTCGGGTTCAAGTTATTGATTTGGAAAGTCAAATCAAATTGGGTATGAATGATTTGTTTAGACTTTTAGATAAAATCAGATTTTATCAAAATACAATCATCAAAAGTTATGTTTTCATCAACTTGTAGCATATCTTCAATTTTGATTTTTAATGTGCTAAAACATTATTTTTTATGTACAATTCTATATAAAAAAATAAAAAAACTTTTATTTGTGGTGCATAGTTATAAAAAATTGAATTTAATTATAATTATATAAATAGTTTATAATATTTTCTACTCATAAATAAGAGTGATGGTATAAGTGAGTGAGCTATTCGTGAACTATTCGAGCTCAACTTGTTAATTGCTCGATCAAACTCGTTTGCTTAACTAAACAAAAAGGCTCAAGCTTGAATTTAGATTCGATTATATAAATGAGCCAAGCTCAAGCTTTATGGCTTGGCCTTAAAAGCTTGAGAATAGCTCGTGTGTCTATATATATATATATATATATATATTTATATTTATATATCTTTATTTACTAAATTAGGTATCAATAATAATAACTTATTTATTGCTATTACTTAGTAAGTTGTAATTCTATCTAGAGAATTGCAATTTTACTTATTGCTATCTACTACAAATTTTCAAAGAGTCTCTTGCTTCAATCTTGTAGCATAAAGATGCCTACTAACTACTAAATTAATAAACTTAAAAAAAAAAAATATATATATATATATATATAATCAAGCTATAAACGAGCTAAACAAGCCAAGCTCAAGCTTTATACTTTTAAACAAGCCAAGCCCAAGTTTCAAATTTGGCTTGCTTACTCCCCTAACTAAGATATACTCATAATTAAAAAAAAAATTTGAAAAGGTTTATCAAAATATAAAAAAGTAAGAGTTTTAAATGATAATTTAAAGTTAAATATTAGTAGATTACTAATTTATGTTATATTTATTATTTTTATTAAATTAATATTTTAAAAAAGTCAAATTAAAACTTAATTGAAGTCCAGTGCATTTCAGGGCTATATTTTGGTCATTCAGGTTTGAGCCATTTTGGTTTCAAGTTGGAACTTTTTATCAAATCAGGTTAGGTTCGGGTTTGGGCGGGTTCAGTGGGTTATTCGGATTCAGATCAATTTGAGAGCATTAGTTGCCACTTGCTTATCGTTTAGTCCATTTTCATATAATATATGTGTCGATGATAAGACTTAGGGCTTGGGAATCAATTTCTAAAAAGAGGGTTCGAATGTCATGGAAAGGATTTCCTGGTATTTTTTGGAAGCAGTAGGATTAGAATGAAACAGTTTATGGGTGTTTTCCTTGTGCTGTGGATGGTAACTCGAAGCACTATAGCAATAGACACAAGACTGAAAAGAGGAGATAACCAATGTATTGACCACAAATTCTTCAAAAAACCCTCCAATTATACATCTTAAAATCAAAATTAAACTCTAGGAATGGAAACCAATATAAATAGGCATGCAGTAACTTGTCTTCCTGCATTTGGATTCTGTGAGACCACTTGGAAGCCCAAGTTGTTATATAAACTTGAAATAATGCTCAAGGCCCCGATTAAAGCTGATTCTAGCAAAACAGAACAACCAAAACACACTACGGAGCAGGAATTGAGAATTGTTATTGTGCTTTCCTGTGTGAAAATAGCCAGAATATACAAAATTGAGTTTTAAATTGCTAGCACTGAAATTGGAGATGTGAAAACAATAAAGTTTCTTCTTCCATGGTTGTATCTCATATTAGGCATCATTGCTGTCTTTCTGATCTATTTTTACAGTTAAATTGAAAATTCTATCCTTTAATAATATGGAAATTGAAATAGAATGGAGAAAAGGGTAGATTTTTGTTAAATTAATCTATGTTTAAACATATATGTGTATGTATTTATATATGTAGGTGTCTGTTTCTAAGGCTAGGATTTTTTTCCCTGTTCTGTCTCAAATTTGCTTCCTCTGGAATATTCAGGAGAGAGATGTCCCCGTTCTGATATTTTCAGCAGGGCTTGCAGATATTATAGAGGAGGTTAGTCAGGCAAAATTTTCTTTATTGTGGACCTGGGGTCATCTATCAGAAGTAGCCTTTTAGCCTTTGGTTTATGGTCTAGTCTGCGCCTTACGCATTGTTGTATCTTTTTCTTACATTATCAGGTCCTGAGGCAGAAAGTTCACCGATCTTTTAAGAACATTAAGATTGTCTCAAACCAGATGGTGTTTGATGACTCTGGCCGTCTTGTATCTTTCAAAGGTATCTTTTATTTACATGGTCCTCTGATGAAATTATTGCTGCTAATGCATTAAAAAATGGTATTGGCTCTTCTGCCTAATATTATAGTTTCTATTTGTTCAACTAGAGATTGTTGTAGTATATTTTGGATCAATTTGTATTTACACCAGTCTTTTCTACTACTATCTTTTAATTTGCTATACCACTTTGGCTTTATCCCTCTACCTGATTCTTGAGAAACGCTTGCACTAGGGTAGGCGTCGATGAAATTGACAACTAGAGGAAGGAAGAGTCCGATGAGATCAAGTTATGGCTCATTAGGGCTGAGCAAAAAAAACCAAGAAAACCGAAAACCAATTTGAACCGTAGTGTTTGGTTCGGTTTTATTGACTTTAGTTTGGTTTTGTTCAGATCATAGTTAAATATATTCTGTTCGGTTTGGTTTTCAGTTCATAAGTTAAAAAACCGCAATTTTCTGAATGAACTGAATTCTATTTTTTTAATTAATTTTTAATTAGTTTTACATTTTTAAAATATAAAATAAATATTTTATTTATAAATTAGTGAAAAAAAACCTTAAAAATACTATAGAAATATATTTTTCTTTTAAATTCTAAAAACGAAAGAACTGAACTGATCAGAACTGGTGGAATTCAGTTCAGGTATATATGGTATTTGGCTGTTTCAGTTCAGTTTTAAAAAGCCAAAATACCACATTTTAACTGTAAATTTTTTTCAAAAACGGAACCAAACTGAGCTGTTAGCACTCCCTACTGCTCATGTACGTTGCAAAATATCCTTTTTTTTTTCCTTGTGGAAAAAATGATTGATGGATACTTGATATCAGTTTTGAACAACTTGGACCATATATCTTGTCATCTTGTATGTTCATGTAGCATGTAATTTTGCCATATGATGGAATAACATCTTGTGACTGATAATTGCTCTGAATGTTACTTTGTTCTGCTTTGCCTACACACTCCGTTATGCTTAGGGAAGTTGATTCACAGTCTGAATAAAAATGAGCACGCTCTTGATATGGCTCAACCTCTTCATGATCAAACGGGGGGGATTGACGGTCCTGTTGCAGACAATGCCTCGGTGAAGCAGAGGACTAATGTATTACTTCTAGGTGATCACATTGGTGATTTGGGAATGTCTGATGGCTTGAATTATGAGAATCGTATATCTGTGGGTTTTCTGTAAGTAAAACTCCTCTGTGCCCTTCATTCTCTTATATCTGTTTTTGCAGTTCACTCTGACAGATGGTTAAAATGTACAATGCTATGAATGGTACCGATTTTAAAATAGAAAAATACTGCCTAGATAGTCTTTCAATTTATTTTCTGTGTTTTCAATTCGAGATTGATTGCTTTTGCTTCTATGCATGATCTTTAAATTCAGCCTTGATTTACATATATTCTAAGGTTTACGGTTTGAAGGATGATTTAGAGCGTAAAGTTTTGAAAGTAGTGAAGTAAAAGAAGAGATTAATGTTTGGGTACTGGAAACAAACGGAAAAAAAAAACTGTTATGGAAGTAAAATCAGATCTGATAACCCCTCCTGCAAAACAATTGGCCCTATAGAAATTCCCAGATTCAAAAAATGTCCATATTCATGAGCTCCTGCTTAGTTTAAAAGAAGGTCGTCATGAGACTGTATGGCGGAGTCTGGTCACTTCTACAATCAGACAGCTTGGAACTCCTCATCCTAAATTCCTGCGAGTAAAATTTCTGGCATTTAGAAAAACCAGTACTTGTTGGTTCTACCATGATGTTATTTAGTTGTGACTAGTGAGATATTTGTCACTATGTTTGTTTTCCTGCCTTCTTTTTGTGTTATTATTGTTCCGATTCCACTTTTTCTTCGAGATCAATTCTGATAATGTTCTTGGTAAAAAGTTATCTAACTGCTTATCTCCATGAAATGCTTTTCAGGAATGACAACATTGAGAAGAATCTTGAGAGCTACCGCAATGCTTTTGATATTGTCTTCTTGGTAAGTCAAATGTTATTAGGTTTTCATTCCCCCGGCTCTCTCTCTCTCTCTCTCTCTCTCTCTCTCTCTCTCTCTCTCTCTCTCTCTCTCTCTCTCTCTCTCTCTCTCTATATATATATATATATATATATATATATCTATATATATATATATATATCATATTATTTGAGTTTTAAAGCCGGTAGTTATAAGAGCCTAAGGAGTTAGTTGCACTCCTATATATCAGTGGATTGCTACATTAAAATTTTGGGATGTTTTTGTTTGTGTTACTGGGACTTGAACGTGTGTCGGATACGGTTTTATATTCTACACAGGAATGTTCAATTTTTTGTAAGTTTTTTCATGTATTTGGAGGATTTTTGAAAGGTCATACCTATGTCTAGATATGCGTCGAATATCGTTACTTCAATGGAAATGAAGTATCGAAGTAACGTAGGTTTTCATCACGAAATGAAACATGAAAGAGTACCATACGAGTTTTCGAGGAGAGAGATCAATCTGTGTTGCAGACGCTACTTGTGTGGCCCATAAAACTGTGTCTTCGTCTGATCAAACCGGTTCTTTTCAGTATTCAAGTGTCTAAGCATGGTCTGTATCAATATTTGTAAAGATGCAAAGCTATTCCGATGTCATCTTTCGGCTTCTCTTGGTGAAGTGTGAAAATAGACAGACATTGATGTTATTGTTTTGTGCATTGTGGTGCATGTTTTGGGCTGTGGAGTAGTCTGGTAGCAAAATTAAGACATGTTTTTTTTTGTTAATTGCTAGTGATGTTGGTTTTTGCAGGATGATACACCTATGTGGGGAGTGGTGAAGCTTGCAGCTCAGCTCTGTTCTATGGAAGTTAATTGATTGCCAATGGATATATATATATTTATATATATATGCTATTATTCAAGATTTTGATTTGATGCAACTATTTTTCGAAATTGCATACATTTGTACACCCAAAGCTGAGACTTCATGTCACGTGCATTATTCTCAGCCTTAGTTTTGCTTTGCCAATGCGACCTCCCTCAAGGCATCTACTAGAACAATTTGATCAACTTTCTTCTGCATTTACTCCATGGAAGAGTATTTCAAGTAGGGCAGAGGAAAAAAAATCGAGAGAGCTGAAATCAAATTCGATTTAATTTTGGTTCAGTTTTGCTTTAGTTTTTATTGAATATATATTCGATTTTATTTCACTTCATAAGTTAAAAAATTATATTCAGTTGAACCAAATCAAATTCTTTTTTTTGAATAGCTTTTTTAGTTTTTATAGTCTAAAAAATTAAAAAAATATGTATTTATTTTTAAATTAATGGAAAAGAATTTTAAAATACTATAGAGAAGGATTTCTTTTCTAAATTTAAAAAACTGATGAACTAAATAGATTGAATCAGTGAATCCTTTTTTTTTTTTTTTAATTTAAAATATTGGTTCCAACAGAAAAAGATTGTGGCTGAAAAGGTGATATTTATTGATAGATATAAATTATAGTGATTATGAAAAGGGTAATATAGAAAAAAAAAAAAATTGACCATAGGTTTTTTCCTTTTTTTTTTTTTTTTTGGCTAAAATTAGTTTTTTGAAAAATTTTCAAATAGTAATATTTTAATAATAATATTTAAGATTAAAATATTATATTAATATTAAATATTTAAAATATAATATTAATATTAAAATATTAATTATATAAATATTTAAAATATTATAATAATTATTAAAATAACAATATAATTATTATCAAAATGTTATTTTACAATTTTTAAATAGCAATATTGACATAAGTATTAAAATATTAAAAATTATTTATTATTAAATTAACAATAGTAATATTTAAATAATAGTATTTAATTCTAAAATATTATATTAGTATTAAATACTTAGAATAATAATATTTATTTTTAAACACTAATTATATAAATATTTTAAAATAGTTAAAATATAATATGAATTATTAAAATGTTATTTCCATTGATATTTCTTGTTTTAAAATATTAATATTTTCATATGAAAATATTTATTATTGCATATTTGTAGAGTATAATTTATGTAAATTTAATATTCAAAATAGTCATATAAAAATGTTTTTCAACAAAATATTAAACAAACTATTTAAAATATCAATAATGTTACAATTTATTATTAAAATATTAATATTTTTAATTAAATAATATTTTTATTAAATAATAAATTATATTAGTTATTTATTATTAAAATAAATAATAACATATTATATTATTAAAAAATAAGTATGTATGTTTAATAATATTCAAAGTATAAATATAAAAAATTATATTTATAAAATAATTTTTATTAATATTTTTAAACTAAAAAAATTGAATGTTAAATATTTTTATTAAAAATAATAATATTTGGCTCGAATTACATTAAGTTTTAATAAAAATCATGCTACTTTAATATATTTTTTAAGAAAATAATCTTTGTGAACGTGATATTTATGCGGCTGAAAAAGGTGATATTTATACAAAAAAATTCAAATTAACTTTTTATCTATTTTAAGTTTAATAAAAAGTAATATGCCAAATGAAATTATTATTATTATTATTTTAAATAGAATAAAAAGTAATATTATTATTATCTGCTCATGGATCGGATTAGGCCAGACTCAGGTCAGGCTTGAGCATAGTATTAAAATTAAATATGCTTGTCCAAGCCCGGCCCGGCCAGGCCCAAAATACAAGCCTTGAATATTTGCACAAGCTTACCCATATTTATAAATAGATCGTTCAAGCCCCTTTGGACCCTCTTATATTATTTTTTTTATAATTTATTTTTTAAAAACATATTTTTTAAAATTTTAATTTTAATTAATTTAATAATTTTTTTATTAAGTTTATAAATATAAATAATTTAACTTAGTTTTTAAAGTTTACACTCTAATATTATCTATATTGTTTATATAACATAAATTATATAATACATAAAATATAAAATATATATATAATATAATAGTAAAATGGGTCGGGACGGGCTTTAAAAGTTGGACTTAAGGCCTAACCAATTTTTTAATCGGACCTAATTTTATTGTTCAAGCTCATTTTTTGGATCAAATATTTTTGTCCAAACCCTCTTAAATATCGGGTAGGCCTTCGACCTTGAGCGTGTAGTCTTATCCTTAAACAAGTCTACTTTCCACTTTTCAAATTAGTTACATAAATTTTTTTTTTTAGAAATTGACCATTTGCAACTTTATTAAAATTTCATCATCGACAATAATAATATTTATAATTTATTGTTTTAATTTTTTAAGTTTACGAATTCCCAAAAATAAAGTTTTTGAAAAAAAAAAACTAAGATTATAATTGAAATTTAAAACTAAATGATGTAAAACAAACAACATATTGATAAACAAATACATAAACAAGTAACAAAGAAGTCCCCTTAGGATCTAGGATTTCCCATCTAGGGTTTTGTGTCAGAAGTTGTAGTCTTGATCTGACGTAAGAAGTTTATTCCCTTGGACTCATTTTATGATTGGTGCTTGAGGAGTGTTTTATTTTGTAATGGGTTTTTTTTTTTTTCTGGGCAACTTAAAAGAGTGATTTTAGTGTTGGTAGGGCAGACAATGATGGAAGAGTTGTTAGGGTTGTGGTCAAATCTGACATTAACAAAGGAAGAACTTGATCCAGTGGTGACAGATGAAGGAGATTTGGAAATATGTCGGGAAAAGGAAGACAAATGGCTAGTAGATAAACTGTTAATCAAGAGGCTATGATGAATAATGCTTAAAATAAAATGGAAGTTGTCGAAGGGAGTAGAAATTGAAGCTTTTGAAGAAAACCTTTTCTTATTCAAATTCGCTTTGCTGGCAGACAAGAACAGAGTTGTTGATGGTTCTCCTTTGGCATTCTATAGATATATGTTGATGCTGCAGGACTATAAGAGAGATCTATTTGTTTCCCTATTTCTTTTTTTGGATTAGGGTGTATGATTTTCCTCTGGGATTGAGGAATCGTGAAATGGCATACGTATTAGGGAAAAGTTGAGCACGTTTTTGGCATTAGACGAAAGCCTTGAGTTGGAGGGCTAGCCTAGATTTTTGCGTATTCGTGTTTTGGTGGACATAACCAAACCATTGAGAAAGCTATCATGGTGGGAGGAAGACAGAGGAGTATAGTGGACTTGGGGCAGATTGGGTTATGAACGGATGCATATATTCTACTATGAGTGCAGTTTAATTAGAAATAAAGATATCGAGCATGAAAGGAACAATGACAGTCCCTTGGAGCAGACATTGACACAACAATATAGGGTGTGGATGTGTGCATCGCCATTAAGTGAAGACATTTAACTTTTCACGCAGAAAAGAGGGAGCGACGAACAGCAAGCAACAGGCAACAATGACGGGGCACTGCAGCACGCAACAGACGGAGAAAGTACGGATACTAGCCATGTAGCGAAGCAACTGAACATGGAAAAATATGCTAATAAGGAAAGCCAGAAGGGGAATAATGATTTAATGGCTGATGATACTCAAAGATTTGTAGAGCATGAATCACTGGTCTTGCTAAGCAAGAATAGAGACAACATCCGAGTAATGACTGGCTAGAGAGAGTGTGTGGCTTGTAGGGAGAAAGTCACAATCCCCTAATAATAACCTTGAGGTGGGCAAAAAGACAATAGTTATGGAATGGCATGTTGAGGTGGGTGTTCAAGCTATGTATGCAAGGATTCTAACCAATTTAACGTTTGAAGGTTTATTAGTGAATGAAACAGTAAGGACACAAGGATCGAGGAACCAGTGTCAGTCAAACAAATAGTGGAAGAAGCTAGTCTATGAGGGTGTTGCGAGGCACAAGAGGAAGTGCGAATTTTAGGCAAAAGAAAGATAACTGATCAAAAGGTAGAGTTAGACCCTATGAAAATTGATTGTCAGAATAAAAGAAGTAAAGAGCATAGTACAAAAGTAAATCAGATTGTTGAAATGACGGGGACTTGTGCACAGTCTCGTCGAGAGCCTTAAGGTGCCTCACCTGGAATTGTCGTGGGCTTGAAAACCCACGAGCAATTCGTGCCCTTCGGAAACTTTTGAAGTGAGAAGTTCCCAACGTAATAGTCCTTCGTGAAGCAATACTTCTAGAGTCTGAGTTAGATAGAGTGCAACGAAAATGCAAATATTGGTGCAGTGATTGGAGTAAGTGCGCAGGGAAAGAGTGGTGGATTGGCAATAATGTGGAAACTATCTAGCTATTCTAAATTCCATATTGACATGGATGTGATAGATGATAGAGGGATGGAATGGCGGTGAACAGGCTTTTATGGGGATCTGAATACTAGTAGAAGACACAAAGCCAACGTAATGCTACGGCGTTTGGGCAGTGCTTCTAATAAACCATGGCTATGTTGGGGTGATTTCAATGGAATACTGTGGGATTTTGAAAAAGTAAGATTTAGTCAAGACCAGAAAGTCAAATGCAACAATTTAGAGACATTGTCGAGGATGCTGGACTTAAAGACTTGAGGTATAAGGGCACTTGGTATACAGGGGAAAGAGGGAATGAGGCAAGAAACCGGATACGAGAAAGATTAGATCGTGCTTTGGCTATTAATTCTTGGTGCACTCTTTATCCATCACATGAAGCCTATCACTTAGTCAATTCCACATCAAACTGCTGCCCCATTATCGTGGACATGGATTGCAAGCTGGGTAGTAGAACGAAAAGCAGAAGGAAGAAGAGGTGATTTTTTGAAGCAATGTGGTTGAAGGAGGATGAATGTGGGAAGTTGTGGCCGATGCATCGGATACGTGAGAGGTTGGTGAGTTGACTACAAAAATTACAAATGTGGGAAAAAACTTGCAAAAATGGAGTTAGACTCGGTTCTACGGTATAAAAGGCCAGGTTGAACAGCTCACGCAAGAACTGTAGGATATAAAGGCAAAGACCCAAATGATGCAACTTTGTGCTGAGGTAAAGTGGCTAGTGAGGAACTAAATAACTCGTTCGAAACAGAAGAGCTATATTGGTTACTGTTGGGGATTTTGTGTCTAAATTAAGTAATTTGTATAAAATAAAATACTGCAAAATAACAACTTGATTAAATGGATTGCACTGAATTTATCCAAAATATTAAAAAAGAAATTATTTTATGTGAAAAGAAAATTTGAAAAAAGAATATTGTCTAATTGAGTCAAGGTTTAAAACCTTTGGTCTTAAGACATTTATTACCTACCTATAATGTGCTCGATAGAATCCACAACACGTCTCCCAAATCTCTTTGATCTCGTTGTGATTGGTAGCACTTACAATCATAACATAGCAAACCAAGAGCAGTATTGATCCCTCTCAAAAAACATAAGCAAAACAAAACTCTTTTGATTAGAGGAGAAATTATTTTTTTGATCAAATTTAAAAAACTTAAATAGTTTCAAGTTTTTATCACAATTTAAAATTATTAAAAACTTAATAATATAAAAGCAGAGACAACAATTACGGATAGAACTAAAATGGCTCAGATTAAGAAATAAAAAATAATTGAAATTGTTCATACACAGGAATATTTTAATTGGAACTAGTTTGGTTGAGTTTGTAACACTAATGGGCTAGGCTTCAGGCCTGACCCATTTTAGTCTAACCAACTTTTTCCTTTTCATACAGGCATCTTGAGAACAATTTCTCATTCACTATGAATATCTATTATACAATATATTTATGCATTGTGTATTTATGTTTGACAACCTACATATTGATATACGTATTTTGTGTTTATATATATTAATTAGCCTATCGATATCCAACAATCTCTTACATGAATGAAAATTGTTTGAATAAGACAACAAACTGACTTGGAATATCAAAGAGAGTAACTTGAAGAGTTATTGCATCAAGATTGGTAGCTTTTGGCCTTCAACTTTCCATAATGATAACTATAGATTTTACTCGGCTAACTAGTAAACTTGATGTCTTGAACTATTTAACTTTTCATGCAAACCCAAATAATAGGTGTCACAAAATCATTCTTCAAACACCTTTAATTCCCACAGTTGTGTTCATTTTGGCCCTTAAAGCATCCTAATTTCTAAGAGTTACTGTAAAGAATTTAGCCTTATCAGTTCTCATAGAAATGGCCATGTTTCACACTCAAATAGGTGATAAGGGTATCCCACCATACCCTACTTGATCTTGTCAAGCTATAAGAACCATTAAAAGCATAGCTTAACCTAACTTTTTTGTAGGCAGTACTAATTCATCAAAGGAATAGGTAAAAGTGTTTAACTTTTTCATTGCTCTTACTAAGTTAGCATAATTTAGTTGTCCCTTTAAACCTAGATCTTTGGATTTCCAATTAACTAGGTTGAGTTTCCATTATGCAACTTTTGATTTATAAGCTTAAGTCCCATTCCCCTTAATGATTTAAAACTTTCTCTCTTGTTAAGCCTTTCGTTAGCAGATCCATAGTGTTATCCTTTGATTTCACATAATTAATAGAGATAATTCCATTTGAAAGCAACTACCTTATGGTATTGTATCTTTGACAAATATGTCAAGACTTACTATTATACGAAGTATTCTATGCCCTACTAATTATAGATTAGCATTCACAATGTATACATATTACCTGCATAGGTTTTTGGCCAATTTGGAAGATCTTCTAAAAAGTTCTAAAGCCATTCCACTTCTTCCTTAGCTTTATCTAAAGCAATGAATTCATAGTCCATTGTGGATTTGGATATACATGTTTTTTTAGAAGATTTCCATGATACTGTAACTCTTTTAATAGTAAAGACATATCCACCAGTGGATTTCAAATCTTTAGTATCCGATATCCAATTCGCAATCTTTGTGTCCTCCAAGTATAGTTGGATATTGAGTATTATATAGTCCGTAATTCGAGGTATATCTTAAATATTTGAGTACCCTCATGATGACATTTTAGTGATCCTATCTAGGATTATTTGTGTACCTATTCATTTTACTTACTCAATAGGCTATGTTTGCCTTATGCAGTTCATAAGATACATTAGACTACTAGTGATATATTCAATTTATTTGTGATATTCTATCTAAGATATCACGTCACCAGTGTTCTTCATTAGATGTACATTAACATATATTGGTGTTTTAGCCACACTGATATCATTCTTATTAAATTTCTGAAGGATTTATTCACATAATGATCCTGAGTTAACACCAATCCATCTTATGATTTAGAAATTTTAATTCTTAAAATCAGATCTACTGAACTCATATCTTTTATGTCAAATTTACTAGTCAACCATGCTTTTTGTAGCTCTAATTATCTCATCATTACTGCCTATGATCAGCATATTATCTATACACAGACAAACAATGAGATACCCTTCATATTTATTTTTTATATATGCACATTTATCGCATTAATTAATACAAAACCTATTTGACAACTTCGTATTGTCAAATTTTTGATACCATTATTTTGGTGCTTGTTTTAAACTGTATAATGATTTAATAAGCTTGCACACCTTCTTTTTCTGTCCCTAAACCTTAAACCCTTCTAGTTGGTTCATGTAGATTTCTTCATATAAATCTCCATTCAGGAATGCTGTCTTAACATCCATTTGTTGTACTTGAGATCATTAGGAGCTACTCTAGATATTAACATTCAAATAGATGTTATTCTAGTAACTGGTAAGTAAATGTTAAAGTAATCAAGCCTTTTTCTTTGCCTGTATCCCTTTACTAAAAGTCGAGCTTTATGCTTATTTATAGGTCTATCAACCTTAATGTACCTCTTAAATATTGATTTAGAACCCAAGGCTTATGCCTATAAGGAAGATCCACTAGTTCTCACTTATGTTTTTGCATGATGGACTTTATTTCACTGTTAACGGCCTCTTTCTAGAATAATGCTTTCGAAGATGACATGGCCTCTTTAAAAGTCTGAGGTTTATTTTCTAACAAATATGTTAAAGTATTTGGATTGTATATAGTCCATACTTTAGCTCGTTTACTTATTCAGGATTCAATTTGTTTCTCCTTATCCACTTGCGGATCAGTACTTGAGTTCTTATGGGCTTTCTTAATAGTCTTACTTTCTTTTGTTTTCTCGTATAGAAATACATCCTTAACAAACAAAGCATTCCTCGATTTAATAATTGTATTGACATGAATTTTAGGAATGTTTGACTTATACACGAGAAAACAATAAGGCGCATTGTTATTTGCATATCCAATGAATACTTAATCTAGAATCTTAGGTCCGATCTTAATCTTTTTAGGTGGAGGAACCACTACCTCGGCAGGATACCCTTATACTTTCATGTATTTATAGGAAGGTTTCTGACCCTTCCATAACTCGTACAGTCTCTTATCCGAATTCTTGTTGGCTATTTTATTTAATATGTAATTGGCTGTTAAAATAGCCTCCCCCCACAAGTT
The DNA here is from genome assembly GCA_029448705.1 of Adansonia digitata. Lineage (NCBI taxonomy): Eukaryota > Viridiplantae > Streptophyta > Magnoliopsida > Malvales > Malvaceae > Adansonia > Adansonia digitata. The sequence goes on along the minus strand of JAQSVH010000010.1, from coordinate 23,492,557 downwards.
CTAAGGTAGCCCCAGGTTATCAACGAAGCATTTATCATGTCTTTCAATGTTCGGTTTTTGCATTTCTCAATACCATTTTGTTAAGCTGGAAAAGGTGTAGTGGTTGGATGGATAATTCCATGTTCTGTGTAGAACTCAGTAAATGATGCTTCATATTTACCACCTTTATCACTCCTTATTTCCTTAATCTTCTTGCTTAGTTTATTTTTAACCTCGATTTTAAAAATTTTAAAGGCTTCTGAGGCCTCATCTTTGCTTCTTAGGAAATAGAAGCAATAATATCTCGTGCAATCATCAATAAAACTAATAAAATACTTTTTACCACTCTAGTTTGCATGAACTTTAAATTATAAATATTTGTCTGAAATAAATCTAAAGGTTTTCTCTGCCTTTCTATTAAATAGAATGGAGCATTAGTAAATTTGGATTCCACACAAGTCTTATACTTGTAATTTTTATTAATTTGAATTTTTGGAAACAAATTTTCTAATCCTTTACAAGTTCTTATAATTCACGTGACCTAATCTACCATGCCATAAATTAGAAGACTCAAGCAAATAAACCAAAGAACTTGTTTTATTTATCTCATCATTCTTTGTTACAGCACTCATTTCGTTGAGCTTAAAAAGCTTATCATCCAGACAACTTCTACCTACAAACATCACACTTTTAGTGGGTACAAATTGGTCAGACTCAAAGACTAACCCAAATGTGTTCTTGCCTGGATACCAAATTCTTATAAGTTTTAGGAATATGAACCACATTATTCAAGGTTAGTTCTTTCCTGAATGTCATATTGAGGACCACTTTCCTATGACCTTTTATTTTGTATACAAAAAATTTTTCCATAAATAATTGCTCTTCATGAACAGCCTCTTTATGCCTATAGAAATTCTTCCTACTAGAACACACGTGACAAATGGCACTAGTATTAACCAACCAAGTCATCAGGTTTTGCACTGTGTTCACTTCAGTCACCCCAGCAGTAAGTTCAATCTCATCATCATCAACTAAGTTCGCTTGAGTTTTTTAATTTTGTTCTTGTTCCATTCATAAGTGTCCATGAACTTATTGACACTGGTTTTTTTATTGCCTTGGGAAGAATTGGAAACAACTTGTTTCCTATTTTGTAAATGTTCTATAACATTTATCTTGGCATCTATAATCTGAACACCATTCTTCTTTCTTGAATTATGAATATCCTCTTTGATTCTTAACTGGATCGTGGTTTTTGAGTCCACTATCTCGAAGTCCAAAACCCAACCAGCTACAAATTTTTTCATGCTGGAATCTTTGGCTTTATACTTCCTGTCCAAGGACTCCCACAGCTCTCTCGCTGTTTTTATTAGACTATAAAAGCTATATAACGTGTTATCATGTCCATTGAGCATACAAATCTTGCATAAAAAATCTGAATACTACATGGATCCACCAAGGCCACCTTGGTGTTATCAGTTTCTCTTTCTTTGAGAATCGGGGCCTCTACCCATAAAACCTAAGTCAACTTTAGAGTGGTTAAATAACGCAACATTTTCTGCTATCACTGCTTGAAGTTCACACTATTGAACTTTTTGGACCTCTCATCATGTGTAATTAGAGGTGGCAAAATGAACCCGAACCCGAAAACCCGCCCAAAAAAACCCGAACCTGAACTGAACCCAAATTGATCAAAAAGTCAATGGCTCGAACCC
>JAQSVH010000010.1:23473445-23489421 GCA_029448705.1 Adansonia digitata | reverse complement strand
AAACAACGAAAAATTTTTATAACAAAAGAAGTATCAAATCACACTCATTGACATTATCTGACGAGCAAGACCCGGATCTTGCTGCAGCAGCTCCCTCAAGTTGTTCTCCACCTCGGCGAGCTGTTTTTCCATGTACTCCTTCGAGGTCTGTCGAAACTCGATATATATATTAGGTCAACTTTCAAAGAGAATGGATCAGCATACTGTTAAGATGTGGTTCATGATCTAAAATAAATGCGGTAAGGAATTGCTCAGACTAGCATAACAGCTTCAAGATAAGGATGAAAATGCAAATGAGAGCAAAGCCAAAGGCAGGTGTAAATATTTGCTTACTTTGACTCATTTACAGCCTATGTTACTCAGACTCTTCCAATATAACAGGTGTATTCAATTTTTTCTAAGTTTTTCATGTATATGAAAGATATTTGAAGAGTCATATCCCTTTACACGTATCTGAATATGTATCAGACACAGGTGTCAAACAAAGTTGTTTAAAAGAAAAAAAGGAAGAGTCTGAGCATCATAGTTTACAGCTCTTAAAGCAGCTACCATGCAACAAATCATGCCCCATTCAAAGACTTAACAGTCTTGTTACTTTATCATGGGCTAAAAATTCATTTGGCCCCTGCACTTTAACTTTATTTTCAGTTTGATACCTAAAGAAAAAATTTGTTAACTTAGTACTTACACTTTCATTGCATCATGCATGGTAGCCTTTTGGACTAACAATGTTAGATAAATGCTGACATGACAATAAACAACCACTGAAATCATGAAATGTAGCAAAAAAAAATGCCATATCAACAGAATCACATCATCACGAAAACAAAAAATTCAAAAAATAATAATAATAATATTTTTTGTAAATATTTTCTGTATGTTGGTGTGGCATTTTTTATTTTGCAATGCGTCAAGCTCTCATTGGTTGTTTTTTGCCACGTCAACATTTAACAGTATTAGTCCGAAGACCAACGAACATGAGAAAATAAAAGTTTAAGTACCAAGTTTACAATTTTTTTCTCTTGGTACTAAATTGAAAATCGGGCTAAAGTACAGGAGCCAAATGAATATTTAACCCTTCTATCAAGGATACACACTAATCAAAACAAAGTTTGCAAGCTTGTCCAAAACCAACTTAATCCAGCCACCAGGCAATAACTACCTAGTGAATTTTTCTACAAATTCTCGGACTGAAATTTGAGTAATACATTTAAATGTATAAAAAAATTGCACTTACATTATTCTTTCTTTCTTACTCTTTTTGGTAAAAACGTAAAGGACATAAACAGCAAATTGCTTTTAACAACTTGTATGCTTATAAAAAAAAATTAGGCTTACGAACGAAATTTCATAAGATTAAACAAAAGCCATAATATAATAGAAACATAAAATCATAACAAACCCCATGATGGTTAAAATGTGGTAGTTATGGTATATAATAAAACAAAATGAGCAAAACGTGGTGAAGTGACATGTAAAATATGGTGTAAATATATCCCTTTAGCAGGCTTTAGGATTTTGATAAATAAGTAAGATATCCAACAAAAGGGATAGTTCGGAGGAGTAGCAATGAAAGAGAAAAACCTATATTACTCAAACTCGTGTGAGTGTCAAGCATGGGGAGTGTCCGACACAGGGATATTAAATTTTTTTTAGGTTTTTCAATGTATTTTAAAGGTCCTTGGAGGGTCATGTTCCTATACTCATGTCTGGATATGCGTCAAACACAGGTGTCGAATACGGGTACAACAAGAAAAATGACGAGTTGGAGCAACATAGAGAAAAACAAAAGTTCAAAAAGAAAAATGGACACAAATGAAAACAAACGAGTAAAGAGGATAAGCTGCGTGCACAAAACGCTTTAAATGACCAAAGAAAATTACCTGCAATGAAGCAATTGCGGACTCACTATCTTTCAGCTTCTGTTCTTGTTCGTTCATTAAAACAGACTTAGGCTCTAAAACAAACCTGGACAGATGATGAAAATAGAGGCAAATAAAATTGTCCATCAGTCCATTTCATGTAACATTCCTCACAGGCCATGCATCATGTTTACATTTAATTAAGTTATAGGCAACTTACGTTCTCCCTGCAAAAACAATAAACAAACAGGTTATTGCTCTGCAGATTTGGCACAATCAATCTATAATCAAGGTAAACTAGCAGCTCATAAGCCACAACATATGAAACAGCTCTATACAGAATGCCAGTAGTAAAACTATGAGAAGCCTAAATCTTGATGAGTTTTTTAAACCATTTTGAATAAGCAAACACTACACTAGCATTTCATGCCAATGCAAAACCACAGCTTCAATATTATACCTATGGCTTTGTATGTATTTGTATCATCAGACAGCTGACTCAGCTCCTCCAATGTCAAGAAAGCACGCTTCTTTTCTGCTTCCTTGGTTCGCATCTGGTTTTGCACCTAGAAATCATAGGACTCACTCACTTTAGTCCCAGAGGTTAAAGATACTTCTCCAAAGTCTCCAATTTTTGAGAAAATTTTAGTTGGATAAAATATCACAATAAAACTGACATCAATTATACAACAGCCACTTTTGTACTTAAACAACAATTATTTTTTCTGGGATTATTTTAAAAAATAAAACAAAAAAAAGATGCACAGAATTGAGCATCGCAAACATGTGGTACAAGATTGAGCATGCACTCATTTGTGGGATTCACCTAACCAAGAATTACTAGGATGCGGGAATACAACAAATTGCAAGGAGGTTTGCCCCTTTGCCATATATCCCAGTGTAGTGCTTAAACCTATCAAGTTTGACATCAAAATTGCAAAGAAGTTTCAATGCCAGATAAAAATTTCACTATATTTGAAATAAGCATGTTGATATATTATAGAACTTCCAAAAACTCTTAAATGCAAATAACAATCTCAAATTGTTCAGATGTAAAATCACAAAACATAGTATTCAGCACTAAAATTAGCCATGCATATGAGATTAACTGTATATCAAAAGCTTTTGCAGCTTGTGCAGGCAGCAGCCGTCCCACGGGCTGAACAATCTTTAAGATGAAATGCGATCAGTTATCAGATATGTAAGTTTGATTTAAGTCACACGATAACAGGAATCACACAAGCAGCCTGATCATACCTCCATTTTTACTTGAACAGTCCAAATGCTGTTTGAAAAATATCCTAAATTATTAAAAAAAAAAAAAACACTTTTGCTTTTCTCCGCAACTCCAATAACTTTTACCTTATTTTCAGTATCTTTAACAAGACATACAATCCCAGCCAAAAAAAAGAAAACCAAAAGATCCTCAAATATGAAAATATACTTCCACAGTGATTGTGATCATCCTAGGTTGAAGATTAACAACACATTCTCCTTACTTCATAAACCAAAGAATATGCTTTGTTAAATAAAATTTTGAGCAATTTTTACTTTTGTCCCTCCAAAAAGTCGAAGCATTAAGTCTCTGATTCAATCTATTTCTCTAGTTCCTCCATTCAATAATCATCAGATAAAATCTTCAACCGTTAAGAAAATAGTGAACTCAGATACCAACCAAGATAAATTCTACTAACTATACAACCCAAATGCTAGGGTCAATGTCGAATATGGGAATGTCTCCAACACAGATTTGCTCATTTTTTTTTTCCTAAATTTTTTCATATATTTGGAGGATCGCCCATGTCCGAATACGCGTCAAATATAAACATGGAGTGGAGCACAAGTAAAGAAAAATGAAGAATCCATGTAACTAATCTGACAATAATACTTACCTGTTTCAGTTTGCCGGTGAGCTCAATCATTCGACCTTGAATCTCTAAAAAAGCCTGTTATTGAACACAAGACATTAACATTCTGCGAAATCTCACTACTTTTTAACTTTGCCGGCAATCAATCAAAAAAAATTGATTAGTAAACAAACCAGAAGACAAGAATGGTTCTTACAGTTCTGTTAACTTCGTCGGCCATACCTGAAGATTCAAGCAGAAGAAATCAGCACCTGAATTAAAAGCTTTGACATTTCTTTAAATACTAAAATCAAAAATTATCAATGGAAAAAAAAATTAAAATTAGAGGAGAAGGCTAAGGCAATACCTACCTGTATGAAGCAACTGACTCCGTCTTTGGCTTTCCGGTTTCGGGTCGGGTTGATATGGGTTGTCTCAGATCCGAATGTTGGGGGCGACAGAGGGAGATAGAAAAGGAGTTCCGGCGCCGTGCGTGAAGAGAAAGAGAACAGACGGTCTCGTGAAAATAGGGATTTTACATCACGTTTTGATTCAACTGTTTCTCTACGGATGAACCTTGTATCTTTTTGCTTTATCAAGTTAAATAAATAATTTTAATAAAATTTTGAGATTTATTTATTAAATAAATTGAATTTAAATATTATATATTTAATTTATGTTTATTAAAAAAATTTACTTATAAATCATTCAAAATTTATTTAATAATTATAAAATAATTAATAATAATATTATTATTTGTGTTTTATTTGATTTATTTATAATATAATAAATAATAATTATATTTTATTATTTTATATCTAAAATCAAGAAATTTATTTATATATTTTTATTTATTTAGATTTGTTCAATTATTATTAATGAATAGATTTTAATTATGGGGAAACATGTTCGTTTAACAAACAAGCTCAAAAATAGATTTATTTATTAGTTAGATTACAAGTTCAAACCAATACTTGTTCAGCATTTGAGAAGGTTTAAATAAAAATAAATTTTAAAAATAAATTAAGAAAGCATTAAATCCTGTTTTCTAAATGGACCAAGCCTTAAGCAAAAATTTTAAACCCGTTTAACTCGAACCATGCCAAGGACAACTGCCACAATTTCCAGGATCATGGCATGTCAACCATAACATTTTGGCATTTCAAGAAAAGCTATATCAAACACCAAAATAATTACACAACAGAAATAAGCTTTCAACAAAGAGGTTTACAAAAGAGCCACACATAGACTGCTGAGTTTTGTTTTCATTCCTGGAAAGGTAGGAATTCCTTGAAATACCAGGACAACCATGAATCTAAATAAGTGATGATAATAGCATATAAAAATAAATGCCAGAGGAATGAATAAAATGTTGGTCGAAATTTGAAATCTAGAACACATGACATATAATCCATTAAAATGGAATTAAACGATTATAGAATAATGTAATTATTATGGAACAGATACGGTGGAAAAAAAAAAGGAAAACCTAGAAGAATAGGTATGGAGGAATGCGAAGAAGTTTAATTGTCCAGTAAGTAAACTTGGGTAAAAAAATAGGCAGGTCAAGCTGAGCCTAGGATTCTATTTGGCAATCTAGGCTAAGCCTGGTCAAGAAAAGTTGTCCATATTTTAAGTCGGGTCAATTTTAGGTAGATACAAAAGCCATGAGTATTATGTCTAAGTTCGGCCTGAATCTAACCCTATTAAACCATAGACACCTATACTTAAAACTCAATGAACAAATATAAAAGATGATATGTTCTTCCTATCTTAATTCATTTATAACTGTACGATCTTTTAATAACGTTTTTAGGTATAATTTAATAGGATAAATGTATCATAATAATTTTATTCTCCACCTTAACTATAGTATTCTTTTATGTCTCAAATCTATCTTTTTTTTTAACATTTTTTTTTCATTTTTAAATTATTGTTCGGATTTTTATTTTATATTCTGATATTCAAAATCTTAAAACATAAACAAAAATTGAATTCAATAGAAGTAAAAACAAAGATAGAGAATTGAAAAATAAAGTAGTAACTCATAGTAATAAGTTTTGTCTCGCTAGACATTGTAAACTAAAAAATAAATGTAATTTGAGATATTTATTATCTAATAAAACAAAGTCCTCTAGGAGTCCTGAGGTTTTTCTAGGTTGTTGAAGACTGTTTAGGTCTTTGACTATAAGATTATGAAGGATTTTAGAAGTTTTGAGGGTTGATTTCATTTTCTGGCATTTAAGGTTTTGGTTTCTTTAGGCTGCCACGTATTTTTTTATTTATTTTCGGCTTTATATAGTATTGTTCCTATTTCCCATTTCTCCTTAAGTCTGGGTAATTTTTTATCTTTTCATTTATCTTTCTTTTTCTATTAATGCTTGTTTTCCCTTTATTTCTCTCCACCTTAAACTAAAAATTAAATGTAATTTTATATATTTACTATATATTAAAATTAAGTCCTTGAGGACTCATGAGGTTTTTACAGGGTTTTGAAGATTTGGCTCTTTGACAATGGGATTATGATTTTAGAAGTTTTGAAGTTTGATTTTATTTTTTAGCATTTGAGGTTTATGTTCCTTTAGGCTTATATGGTTTTGTTCTTATTTCCCATTTCTCCTCAACAAGTCTAGGCTATTTTTCATCTTTTCATTTTTCCTTTCTTTTTCTGTTAATGCTTGTTTTTCCTTTATTTTTTCCACCTTTCGGTGGAAATTGTTGGAATACAAGGATTATACTTCTTTTTTTAAGGAGTTAGGCTTGATTTAGATTAGGTATGGTCTTTGCCATGCTTTTGTCAAACTTTTATGTGTTTTTTTTCCTTTTATTCTGTTCTATTATGTTTGGTCTATTTTTTCATACATGTATGTAGATACCCAATTTTATCGAGCCTTCATTCAAGCATTTCAAGGCATCAATGAAATCGAAAGGGCAAATGTGGCTTTATCTACCATCATTCCTAGCTAAAATGAGTGTTCGAAGAGCCAAAGGTATGAAAAATCCATAATTTGGCATGCATATATCAATATATAGCCTATGTGTATCGATATGGGACCTTCATGTCATCAAAATTCAACATTCCACTGTTAGTATTGAGACAAAAGGGTAATATATTAATACATGAGCCAGTTGTGTCGATATAGGGTTATGTCATAACTAAAATTCGATTTGTTGCAAAATGAATCAATACATAAGTGATTGTATTAATACATCTTGTAATGTATCGATACAATTTTCATTGTATCGATACATTTTGGGTTTCTTGCCTATATGTATCCATACAAAATTCATTGTATTGATACACACTGCATTTTTGACCCAGGTAGTGGCATTTTCACCTCTTCTCACCATTGTGTTATAACATGAACTTAGCCATGATTTTAGCTCAAAAAATAATCCAATCCTAGACATAGTCTCATCCATATCATGTGGATTTTATTTTGGGCCTTAAGCATTGGATTGACACATTTTGGAAAGGCCCATTAATGTTGATATAAAGACATTTCATGTTAAAATCTAATTTAATGCAGAGCAAAGATGAGATTACTTATTTGATCAACTCATGCATGACTTTCTTTAGCTGTAAAGATTAAGGTTAACCAAATCAAATGCTGTAAACTCATCACATGGTACAATGAGTCATCAAGTTGTACATGCTAAATGTCACAAATGCCCATATTCTTAGGTCATTTTGATGGTTGAAATCAATCTCTATATAAATGTGATTTTCATACTAAGGCAAGGACACTTTCTACACCATTAAATCAACCTCCAATACACTCTCCTTTTAGCCTAAACACTATTCCTTTAGCTCCCTTTTCACCTTTCCAAAAACCCTTCTAAAACCCTTAATTTCCTTCATTTCTCCTCTACAATCTCCCCTACATTGATTCCATACCCTCAAGCTTCTTCTTTTCATTCTTTTCTTGCTAATCCTTAGTAAAGAAAAGAAAAAAGTGAACTCAAAGTTTTAATTGTTCTATTCAAGCAAAGCTAGGATTTAATGCTTCTTAGGTATATTTTCTATCTTCTCTCCAGTTGTTTTCTACCATTATCATCATTTTTATTACTTTAGTTGGCTATATCCATGTATTATGATGCTATCAGGGCTCTCATGCATTTATTGTGGCCTTGGATGTGGTAGTTCTAAAACCTTGATGATTTCCTTGATGTTGTTTGGATGACCAAAATGCCATGTTTCATTTTACCATTAAAACAAACCCTTGCTCATGTATTTCTTGTTGTTTTCACTTGTTCAATCTATGCTTAAATCTTCATCCTAACATGTTTTGGGTGTAGCCATGCATCTCAATACATATCTATCATGTTTTGATTGATTAAATATTGAGTTATGTTGTTGTTTTAGATGTTTACTCATATATGATGTTTTTACTAGGTTTAGTCTATCACATGTTTGCTAGAATGCCTCTATGATTATTTGCAAAAATCTATGTTCTAAAAACCTCCATGTTAAGTCCACGTTAATTTCAATAAATGATGATTAACATGGATTTAATGTTTTCAATCATTGGTCCTCCAATCTTAGGGATAAATCGAGCTTCTATGTTTGGATTCATGGCCTAACGAGGCAATATAAATATTGGTTTTAGCCTAGAAAAATGTCTTTGGTTTTAGAACTTGTTTGATTTAATGCCTTGTTTTAAGCCTCAAGTTGTGACTCGATGGCATGGGTCACAAGTCATCCACTTACCTAATTCTTTAAGAACGTGAATGTGTTGCAACATGGCTCGAACATGAATCCTGACTAGTCTGACTTAAAAGGTAGGTGTACCCCTTGTTCCTATATATTTATATATCATTATTTTTTTTATGTTTAGGGACCATATTATTATTATTTTTCTTATTTTTTTATGTTTGGGGACTGAGATGTTGAATGAATTGTTCACTTGAGTGAACCCTAAATAGTTATTATGAAATGACCATAGTCGCCCCCAATCTATTTTGGCTAGATGAGATTAGTCACCTATCGAAGTTCGTATCTTAAGGATTGTGAAACCCAAGAAAACAAACTCCAAGGTCTACAATAATACCATATATCATGTGAAAGGGTCCGAAAGTTAGTTACAATCACGAGTAAGGATCACTCTCTCTTATGACACACGGTAATCAGTAGCGCATTAATCACGTGTTAACTTAAAATTTGATTTTTACCCAGTTTAAATATATGATATTTAATTATAGTTCCCACATATCAAAATAAAATTTTATGAAGCAAATTTATTATTTCATATGAGAAAATCAGATTTTTAATTTTTTTGAAAATTGAATATCTTCCATACCCCACCGAATTATTGAGGGAACACGAAAAGTTTTATCATTATATCTTTTGCACCCCACCGGAGAGCCGAAGGAATACGAAAGGTTTTTTTAAAAATCTAAATTATCTTTCGCACCCAACGAAGGGCAGGAGGAATGCAAAAGATTTATTTTTACAAATTCGAAGAATCTTGATTTTCTTATTTTTAAAAGGAGATCTCATTATTAAAATAATCTGTGAAACCTTTCTCATATATTAAGAGACATTCCATGAACTACTTTAGCTCGAAAACATTGCATTAATTTTCAAAATTTTTTATTTTATGAAAAATAATAAAATTTATCCTAAGATTTAGTTTCAACTACAGATATGAAACTAGACTCAAAGGATCTGAATATAGTCAATAAGACCAAAATGTCCCTTAAAGTATCTTTGACATTAAAACTTGATTTTAATGCAAAACAACTAAAAATGCCCTTAAGGTATATCTTCAATGTGAAAATATCACGGTAACCACAAAGGGCTAAAAAATTATCATAAAAGATGAACCTAACCTAATGCACACTTTTGACATGAAAGCATCCTAGTGACTACATAAGACTCGATTTTAGGATAAATTACTAAAATGCCTCTAACGCCTACCTTCATTATGAAAGCATCTCGGTAACTACATAGGACTTGATTCTAGGGTAAATTACTAAAATGCCTCTAATGCCTACTTTCATTATGAAAGCATCTCAGTGACCTTGAAGGCTCGAAAATGATATGATATATTAATTAATACATTAAATGAGTAACTCGAGTGTCAAAAATAACTTAAAATGCAAAAATTACAACTAATGACTTTTCTAAAATTACACTTTAACCCTAAAATAACTAAAAATGCAAAACGAAAATGTTCCTAAAGTGACCAAAATATCCTAGATGGATAATTTGATATCTTAAAACGTAGGGCTTTACCTAATATACTCTAAACTTTCCTAACTTTACAATTTAGTCCCTATATTATTTAAACTCAAAATTCAACATCAAATACATCACAAAAAAGCATAGAAATCATACTAAAAGTCACCTTGCCTCACTTTTCTTCCAATATCGAGTCTCTTAATTAACTCTAAATCTATATCTCTCTCTCATCCTCTCAATATCTTGACTTTCTCACTTTTTAACTCACTTTCTTGGTGATCAGTGCAATCTCATCTCTTACATTTTGGTAAGTTTCACTTTCAGAATCTCTTTATCTTTTTTTCTCTCAGCTCATCTCTCTCTCACCCTTTGAGTCTCTTCGTCTCTCATAGGTTCTAGTTCTTTTTTTTCTGAACACTCTTGGTTGATGCAATCTTAGAGTCTCAGTAAGATTTTAGTATAACATTACTAGTTCTTTCCCTTTAAATATTGTTTTGCCATTTCTTTTCAGTGTAGGGCATTAGAAAAAATATACATCAAGGCTAGTGGCTAAACCTTGTAGCAAAAACTCAAAACTCATATTTCGATGAAAAACGTTGATGAATAAATAAATTAATCATAAAATGTTTTGGGCATCCTTACAAGCTTGTTAGGTTGTAGTTTTTGCATTATAATGTTTAGGATTGGCATTGATTATTCCCTACTATCTTCCACCATATCTACTTAGTGGTTAAAGTGTTGCCAAGTAGTCCTAAGACTTTTCTTTAAGATACTTATGGGGTAATTGTATATCATTGTCACCATTTTCCCATTATGAAACATCTTTTAATTATTTATGTAAGGGAGATCTGTTTCTCTACCAATTCTTAAAATTGTAGGTATAGTAACTTTTGCGAATGTCAAAAAAATCATAAAGATAAAAAATCCAAAAACAGTTGATATGCCATAAAGTTTTAAAGTAGTTCATGTATATACATATAGATAAAAGAAATTTCACTTGCTAGTATATAAGAAATTATACATATAAGATATTGGTTTTACTTGTAAGTATTATAATAAAATTTACTTGCATTTTACTTGGTGGTATATAAAAAATTATATATATATAATTATATATGCATATTTTACTTGTAATTATATATATATTTCAAAATGTTTGAATCTTTTAGCCTCGAGTACCTTAAATATAATAATGAAAGAAATGTACTTTAAATTACTATTTAAAAAGCACTTAATAAATGTTCTTAATTATCATATAGTCATACTACTCGAAGCAAGCTGATGGATAAGTATAGTTTTAAGCTATGATTATAACCTTTTAAGCCCAACAATGTTAGTAAGTTCGAGATGGGGACATTTCTAGTGGCTCAAATATAATATATATATATATATATATTGGATTTTACTTGTAAGTTTTATGATAAATTTTACTTTCTAATATATATATATATAGGCAAATATTTACTTTTAATCTATGCAAACTAGTTGTTTTCATTTTGTTGGTTATTGCTTTTTTTTTTCTTTAGAAATGGACTCTACAACATCAAACTATCTAACTCCTAAGCTTGAATGACCAAGACTCCTTGTGGTCCTCCAAATTCTCTAAAGAATGCTACAATAGCTACTCCTACACTTTTAACCCCTTTCATTGTGTCCCACCAAATCTTCCAAAACCTCCAACAAAACCAGGAGGCAAATTAGGCTCCACAGTTTATATAATATGGGATTATTTTACAAAGTTACCATATGTAGAAGGGGATATACCATTGTAGACACCCTATTTTGTCTAGGGACATTTAAGGCATCGAAGGCCATCATCTAGGGCATTGGAAGCAATTATTTTGAGCATCTTGGAACCATTGGTCAATTTCTCATTATTTTGACTAAAAAAGGGTAATTCAGAGAGCCACAGGTATGTGCAAGTAATATTGGTGCATAGGTATTGATACTAAGCTCTTACATAGCTAAAAATTAAAATTTTCACATGTAGTACCGATAAAAAAGGGTTTGTATCAAAACTTGATGAGTGGTATTGATACTTGCATGTTTGTATCGATATAGACCTTAGCAGTAGCTAAAATTGTGATCTTTGGCCAAATGTATCAATACTCAAGCAAGAGTATTAATACAAGCCCATAAAGTATTGATACATACCTCTAAGTCTCGAGACTGGAAACTTTTGTTGGCTCTTGGTATCGATACATGCTTTATTGTATCAATACTCATGGGCAAAAATTATCTTATGTATCAATAAAAAATGTTTTGTATCAACACACCAGGGCATTTTTGCCTAGTTCGAGCCATTTTTCAGCCTTTGCACTATTGGTTTGAAAATCATATTCAAGTATGTTTCATGCACTAAAAATCATCAAAATTCATACCAGGCCTCAGCTTTGTGATAACTCTATAAAATATAGTTATTTAATCTTATTATTCATATTAAATTAGCTTAATCTTAAAGATTTTTATTTAAATTTTATTTATAGTAGTATTATTTTATTTATTTTGAGTAGTTTTTAATTTAGTATTATTTACTTTCTTTATATTTTAATTACTTAGTTATTTAAATAATTTTCATGTTTTCGTAGGTCAAAAGCTAAAGAAGTTTCCAAAAGTGCAACAACTTAATCAAAAAGTAAAGTGGACTCAATCAAGCAAAGTGATTAAGTTTAGCAATTTTCAAAAATAATATGTTTAAGCTACTTAGAGACCAATTTCCTCCTTTAAGGTTTTGCTTATAAATAAGAATCTTAGGATTAGGCTTAGATAAATCCCAGATATTCTATAAGTTTATTTTTCTGTAGTTTTCTAAAGAGGAGAGAAACCACCATAATATTTAAGAAGCTAGAGAGATTTTTGGAAAAGCTTAAAGATCAAAGATCTGGGTAATCTTAGTTTACTTTTTCTCTTTACTCTTTTAATCTTTCTTGTATTATTTATGATAGTGAAACTCCTTGATTTTATATTTATTATGAGCTAGATTTATTTTTTTAGGGCTTTAATGGAACATAACATGCAGTTTGGATTATTTTATTTTTTCTTGAATTGATAATATTTGAGTTGTTCGTTCAATCCCATTCTTAATGCTTCTAATTGCTTGATCACCAATTAGATTGATTTGGTAACCTTAATAATATTAGAAAAAGAAATTTTGTGTTTAGATCTGGATTTGCTTCATATTCATTTATTAGAATGAATTGATCTGCAGTTAGATAAGGATATGCGAGCATGTCATATGTAACCAAATTAAAGTCTAAGCATAGTGAGTTTCTTTTAATTCAATTTGTATAAGAATATAGTAAATTGGTTAAAAGAGATATTTTTATAAGACCATCGGAAGCTACTTATAAATAAATTAAAATTCTAGGTTAGTAACTCATTATCATTAGTCAAGTTAAGAAAGTAGATTTTTTACAATTGAAGTGTTAAGGGAAATTATAATCCTAGGCTTCTATTATTATTATTATTATTATTATTATTATTAGTAGTAGTAGTAGTAGTAGTAGTAGTTTTAATATAATTTTTAATCATTTGTTTGAATAGGATTAAGTTGTTTTAATTTTAGTACTTAACAATTTTAGTATCAATTTCTCGTGAGACCGACGCTTTACGTTTTCACTATATTACTTATTTCGATACTTGCACTTGCGTGGTTAATTCTAACAACTCTTTGGGCTTGTGATTAGATTTAGACACATTTTTTTAAGCCTAAATAGCCAATGAAAAGGGACATTTTATGCCATTATGCAAATTGTCAAAAGGTAAGGCTGATTTTTCTCAATGCCCAAGTGCATAAAGTAGCTCTGATCTACTATTTTTTCTAGACAAACCAATGAGTTTTCATAGCAACTAAGCACGATACTTTGTCTCTGCATGAGGTACATGCATCAAAACCTGATTATGCCCTTACTTTTTGCATTTGTTTGTCTTCATAGTCACATAGCTACATATGCTAACTTTGGCTCAACACATGCACATACATAAACACATAGAAAGTAGAAAACCCTACTGCACTCACATATTCTCAGTAGAGAGCACTCATTTTCATGTATTCCCTCAATAGTCCCTGCCACCAAAAAACCAAATGACTTTTCTCTATTCCTGTAGCTCTTCAAAACTACCACTAAAAACCCTCTAAAATCCTCTATTCCACTCACCTCTTTTATCAAAACCCTTTTTTATCAACACCCTAACTAAAATGCACCTTCTTTTCATTACTTTTTTGTTATTCATCATCAAAAAGAAGGAAGAAGGTGAATTCAAAGTTGCTGCTCAGAAAAAGGATAAAGCTTGAAACTTTTGGTATATTTTCTCCCCTTTGTTTTACTTATTCTCTAATTTTTAGCATTTCCACAATCCTAGTGGCCTCTTTATGTTACCATGACCCTTTTAAGACTCTCATACATTATTGTGGCCTTGGTTGTGGTAGTCTTAGGCTTGATGATCCTTTTGATGCCTTAATATTGCTTGGATGGTCAAACATACCATGCTTTATTTTTACCATTGCAATAACCCTTATTCATGCATTTCTTACCATGTTTCATCCACCTTCATATATTCATCTCACATTTGAATCTTCACCCTAACAAGCTTTAAACATATTCATGCATTTTCTCTTTTTTGAACCTTCATTGTCCAGGAACCCTAGAACTAGCAAATTGCCTTCTATTTGGGCCATTTTGACCCACTTGATTATTTTTATAAATTTTTAAATATTTTTTTAGAAGCTTTGTGAAATTCCCTTTTTGGAAAGTTAACATTTGCAATTTAACAATACCAAATAAGTTTGAAATAATTTTCTAAAGTCTACTATGCCTTTTCCCCTACATAGGTTGCCAATGTCAAAACAAACCCAATTTCAAAAATTAATTTCACCTAGAAAGTGGTTTTCTTGGATTTTTGAAATATTTTTTATATTAAACCTTATCGAGTCACCTTTCCAATGGTATCTCTCTCGGTTCCGAACACCTTCGAATTTACCTAGAACAAATTTGGAAAGAGAGATAGCACGATGTTGTCCCCTATGTTTGCAATTAAAATCAACCCAACTTCTCAGACCACTTTTATCGAGATGTTCGAACTTCTCGAAGTGTACGCAATTAACTCCTGTGAGGTCATGTAATATAACACAAGTCGTCCAGACTCAAATCAAGGTCAAAAACAAAAAATAATTTTCTTCAAACTTTTAGGTTCTATTTTCAAAATGCCTTTTATCCAAAATATTCCTTTTCTCCATAAACATTAAAATTTTCATTTTTGAGGATACTTTAACTCTGCTATTTATTCAAAACTTAAATTTTCTCTTTTGGACATTCTCGAGATTATTAATCAAAACCCTTTTTAATAGATCTAAAATTTTCACTTTTACGGATATTCTAATCCGCTTTTCTGAGGGGATACTCCAATTCTTCTCTTTACCTAAAGTCTGAGTTTTCTCTCTCCCAATACTTCCTAAAAAGGTTTTTGATCAAAACTTTCCTTTGAACACATCCAAAATTTTCTAATCCGCCTTCGAAGGGGATACTCCAACCCCACTTTTTATTAAAAATTCGATTTTTCTCTCCAATATCTTAGGTCATTTTAATCAAGACCTCTTTTTTTTGTCCCTCAAGTTACTGTCAAATCCAAACACGTCTCAAAGTTGTCATGCCAGTTATTCTTTAATAATTGAAGATAATTATGAGATACATTCTGATCGTCCCTTTTTTTTTTTTAAGCTTTGTGTGTGATTGTTTTTATGTAATATGATTATATTCTTTTGGTATTACTAACATGTTCCCCTTTTTTAGTGACCCCTGTGCATTCATATTTTAAAATTATTTTCAAAAATTATAAGGCAATGTTTTGCATCGGTATCTGTCCAACGCCTGACATGGGATATCTGAATTTTAAAATTTTAGTTCAAAAATTATTTTCATAAAAAATCCCTATGTTCTCCACATCTCCGGGGCACATATGTGATATAAATTTCTTTTAAAACCTAGATCTATAGTTTTCACAAAAATGCATGCATTAAAAGGTATTATGTCAAAATAATGATGAAGTGAAGCCAATTAAATCAAAACCGAAGTGAGATATGGTTA
>JAQSVH010000010.1:23434350-23445897 GCA_029448705.1 Adansonia digitata | reverse complement strand
AAAAATTTAAAAATAGCAAACTTGTAAAATTTTACGAGAAAAACTTTTACCGGAGAAAATTGACAAATATAAAAAAACTCAAAGCTCATAAAATAAATTGATTTTTTTTACAAACTGATTAATTGTGGATTAAAAATAATATTTAAAGAATTTTAAATGTTATGAAATATGAAAATCCTATTGAAGAAATTTACAAAATAAAAACTCTGTATTTTGGTAACAAAAAAATTTTAAAATTCATAAAATAAATTAAAATTTTCAAAACTGATTTAATGGGAGTTAAATAACAATATTAGATGAATTTTGATGTTTAAAACTTGAGAGGATTCCACCAAAAATGTTACGAGTAACGAAAAATTCGTGTTTCAATATCGAAAAAAATTATGAAATTTTATTGGCACTGAAGTAAAACAAATTCAAGACCACATATTATTCAGAACATTAATTTCTAAAGTGAAGAGAATGAACGTGTAAAATTTTTAACAATAGATCAATAAGAACCAAAAGTAAAATTCACGAGCACGATACTCGTAAGACTACAAAATTCAAAATTAATTTATAAAATTTACAGTTTGATACTTCATGGTAGAAAATGCCAATAAATATTTTTTTCTTGAATATTTATGATTTTTCGGGGTGGGAATTGGCATAAAACCACACCGGTGTCGATAAAAATATCCGATCACTAATTTCTTGAGTTTTTCAAAAAAATTTCAGAAAATTTTTAAAAATAAAAAAATTGACTGTGAGATCATCCGCATATGTAATTTCTAAAATTTGTCAAGAACTTGTTCAAAAACAAAAATTTTTCCTTTGTGGATTCGTCCTTTTTACCCAAAAAAATGAATTTTTTCATCATATGCATATACAGTTATTTATATATGACTGATTAAAATTATAAAAATATAAAACCCCTCTGGTGGAAGTTGAGTGGCCATTACATTTTCATTTTCGAATATTTGAGATTTTCGGAGACCGACAACTCGAACGAATTTAAGTGTCTACACTTATATGATTGGATCACCAGTGGTGTGATTGGGGCATGGTGCGATTGGAGCATAAAAATGCCCCAATCGCATCATAGGGTCCGTTTGATATCAAATGAACTCTAACATGATTAATATTATGTTATCGAAACAAAAAAAAAAACAACCAATAAAGTTTTGGCACATGGCCAAAAAAGCCCTATTAGCTTTTTAACAATTATTTAACTTTTAAGAAATAAAAGAGAAAAACAGGGAGAGAGAGAAAGAGAGCGACAAGGGAAAAAGGAGAGCCAAATGGGGGCAAATTGACCATCACACCTAGCGAAAGTTAGTTTCCATCGCCCTCCCCATCCT
Source organism: Adansonia digitata (assembly GCA_029448705.1). Classification (NCBI taxonomy): domain Eukaryota; kingdom Viridiplantae; phylum Streptophyta; class Magnoliopsida; order Malvales; family Malvaceae; genus Adansonia; species Adansonia digitata. The sequence continues at coordinate 23,444,557 of JAQSVH010000010.1, read as the reverse complement.
TTCTCTCTCTCTCTTTTACTCCCTAATTCTTTCTTTTTTTTTCTTGAATCTTAAAAGGACCGGCTAGTATGGATACAATTGGTTGATCATCCTTTCTCCCCCCTTATCCCTTTTTTTCTATTGCCTTCCTCCCTTTTTTTCCTCTTCGAATTCACTCACTTTGTGTCACTAATTTTTAATTTTCTTAAGGTTTTCCATTTCTTTTTTTTTCCTTTTTACTATTTTCAATTTTACATAAAAGTAAAAAGTATTTTTTTTAAAATTTTTCCAATTTTAATTTTTAATTTAAAAATTTTTGAAAGAAAACTTTTTTAAAAAAAATGTACATTTATTGAATTTTATTTTCTAAACTACTTTTAAAAAATTAAATAAATAGCATGACACATGTATGCTTTTATTGGTCAATATTTGTCACCTTGACAAGCATTGTTAGTCATTTGTGTAGATTGCCAAACATAATTGAAGTTTTAAGTATCATATTGTAATTTTTCTCTTTAAATTCCAAATCAATAGGAGGTGTAGTTCAAGCATATTTTTGCAGTAAAGGTACGCCCAATCCATTAGAAATATAAAACTTTTTGTCAAAGAAAGATCTTCCTTCGAGGCTTCAGAAAAAAAAAATAATTCTTCTTGTTACCATTGAAAACAAAAGAACTATTTCTATTCATGTTTGTCAAGACGGTGATCTCATCATATTATGATATTTATACCAAATTTAAACCAATGAATTGGAATGAATCAACTACTCCCTTCCCCTCCCATCTTGCAAGTAGGAATGATGTATGCTGATTTCCAATTTTATTATATCGATTGTCTTTAGGGCCTACCTATCAAAAATGAATCTTGATAATGGGAATAAGGAAGAAATGACAAATTACATATTAATCCTTTGACTCTTTTAAAAAGTTTTTTAAAATTTTATTTTCTAAAAAAATTTGTACCACTTCAAATTTTATTTTTTGAAATTAAAAAAAAAGCATATTATGTTAACTTTGCCCTTTTTAAAAAATTATTAAAAAAAACTTTTATATTTATTTATTTATTTATTTTGGTTGACATGACGATGGACCCACTAATGATGAGAAGATGATTAAGTTACATATATCATTTTACCATTGACCACCAAAATCACGCCATGATAGAATTAGTCCTTGGGGCAAAGATTTTGATGGGATGTAAATTTAAATATGTAAAGAGAAATTGTTTAACTTTTTAAGTAGATAGGTTATTTGATTCGACAAGTAATTTTGATTGGGTTTAGATTTTGATTTTTTTTTATTTCGAGTTAACTCAGTTTATAATATTAATTTTTAATTAAAATAATATTTTTATTTAAATTAAATTATAAAATATATAAATATTGATATAAAAATAATTTTTTAATTTTTTTAATAGAGATAAACGGTAATTAGGATCGATGGGTCATGTAAGACTAAATACAGGCCTGAGCTTAGAATCTTGATTTTATTGGAGTCATAGTCCAATCTAGCCCGTGGACACTTTTATTTTAAGTATTAAATTAACAAAAAAATATATATAGAAAGTAAAAAAAAAAAAACCGAAAAAAAAACTTTGAATATTTGTCCTAACTAAGACTAGTAAAATTCTTTTTGTCCAACTTAATTTTAGACAAGAATTTCTTAATATCGTCGCTATAAATTTTTTTAATGCATTACAATTCTAGAAAACAAAGAATCAATAAATCTTTGTTTTATTTTGTTTTGTTTTCCAACGAGTGAACATTGGTTTTTCTATTAGAAGAGTAACTTCTCTTAGGATGTTGTTAAAGACAACACAAAACAAGAAAAATAGGGGCTTGGGCTTTAATTAGACCACCTATCCATGGATTAGGGTCTCATAGATAGTTCTTTTTTTCTTTCTTTTCAATTTGAATTGATCCATTCAAATTTTTTATATAAAATAATATTTTTATTTAAATTTAACTATAAAATAAAAATATTAACATAGAAATATATTTTAAATTTTTTATTAATTTATAAATTGTAACTCAGGTTTTCGGATTTGGACAATAAATCTAAAAAATTTTCAAGTTGCGATAGGCACATAGACACCTTTAAACTTAACTCCTCGTTTGGTTTATGCAGCCATATTTAAAAAATATCATCTCATAGATTTGAGGTTCGAATATCTCAGTATTGGCAAATTTTTTCTTTGTATCCCTAAAATTCAATAGTTAAAATAAGATATTTAAATTTTAAAATTTCAGGTTCAAATTTTGAGGTAAACAAGAAAGAAATTATGTCATTCACTATCAAAGAAATTTTCGGACACCATAAATAGGTTGACAAATAAAACATACCCGAAAAGATATATATATATACACACAATAAATGGGACATGTAGAGTTAAAAAAAATTCATTATCAGCATATAAAAACGAACTCAAAATATACTAAATTAGCCTCTTATTCTATAGCTCGTAAAGTTCCTTTAAGTAGAAAAAATTAGTAATTAACCATGTACAAATTGTGTCTAAGTAGGATATTTTCAATCCGAGCTGATTCGATTTAATTTAAATTACTAATTAATCATTAAAAAATAATTTTGAATTTAATTATAATAATGTAAAATATGAATATAAAAATACAAGTTTTAATTTTTTAAACAATAAAATAAACTTTTTGAGTCTAAGCTTTAGATCAATCTTTAAACAGATCTTTTTATTACGTGAACCAAACTTGATCCGATCTTATCTTATGAATAGCTTTATTGCATATTTAAGACCAAATAAATCTCGTCTTGATATATAAAATCAATTTGATTATCATTATTATTATTATTATTTTGCTTTTGAATCAATTTCAAGTAGCATATTGTTTTGATAAAGGTATCATAGTACCCCCCCCCCCCCACAAAGAAAAAAAAGTATCATGAAATCTTGCATGTAATAAAGTATAAGCCAAAGAATAGGAAGGAGTTTTCCACTTTAAAAATTTAAACCCTAATATATATATATATATATATATATATATATATATATATAACCCAAACAAAGCACAAATTCCAAACCACACGTATATATGTAAACGTCACAAAACCTAAGTCAACCAAGAAAGAATTGCTTAATTTAGTTGACAATCCAAACTCATAAGTTGTTCATACATATATACAATATTTAGAGATATACATATATATATATGCTTAAAACTTAATAATGTCAAACATCTTTTTTGATAGAAAAACAAATTGAAAAAAAAAAAAACTCAAAAACAGCACAAAGCCAAGAACTTTTGAGATGTCACAACAATTGCCTGGTGCCAGTTTCAAGCCCAAATCAGAATGGAAGGATGAAGAAGATGCAAGTCTATTATATGTTTATCTTCCTGGTATTTTCAGTTAATTTATCTTTTTTTCTTTTATGGTCTAGTTTACCTGTGCTGTTGAATTCGTTTTATGTTTATTTTATTATAAGTTTTAGCCATAATTTTAAAATGCAATTGTTACGGTCACGATGCAATAGAAATTAAAAACTTTCGCATTGTAATGTTCGAGACAATGTCATATTCACAATAATCGTAACGCATTATGTAACACTTGTGACACTCGTAACCATAACACCACAACTACATTTACGAAGAAACCTGTGATCATAATTTAGAATTATGTTTTTAGCACACGTAAAGAAAGCAAGGAGTCCAGGCGTTAGCTTTTCAAAAGGATTGAGATCAAAGGATTCCCAAAGAGGGGATTCCAACTTGGATTCAAAAGTTTCTAATATTATTAATTTTATTTGTGAAATCCAAAAATTTAATAACGGTGTATCAAATAATTTATTTTCACGAAAGAGTGATAATTAATTACTAAGGTGTAAATGAGACGTCATTTCACTATGTTATTTAATCATTTTAAACTAAAGCCAACATTCATAAATTGGATTATCCAAATTTGCTAAACTTTCCTTCTTAAAAGTAGAATTCTAAACAAATCAAATTATACCTATTAATTGGGTGGATTAAATTGGTTCTGGGTAAGTTAATTTCAGTTAGATTATTTCAACTTTTTAAAGTTTTTGGTCATTTTGGGTTCAGCTCAATCAATTTAACACGAAGGTTAATCGAGTTTGGGTCATTTTGGATTCAAGTGAATCTAGTTTAATACTTGAGTTAATCAGGTTTAGTACTCAATTTTATCAGGTTTGGTCATGATAGTTTGGGGTCATTTCGAGTTCGAGTTAGTCAACTCTGGATTGTTGGCTTTTTCTGATCAAATCGAGTTAAGTCGAGTCTGAATTCGAGTAGATTGATCCAATTTTTAAGATTTGACTTTGAATTGATAGGTCTAAATCAAATCATGCAAATATCTGAAATTGAAAAGTCCGATATTTTAACACATTTATATATTCATATGTGTTTCATATTATTTTTTTATTTTTTTATCATATTTTATGTCATATTTTAATTATTTTTTTAATGATAGTGTGGTCAAATCGTATCGAAAGCTACCTTATTTAACTAAATGGGCGGTGTAGGATATGCGGTGGAGAAATTAACTATAACACCGGACTATTCCAAAGGAACGGTAAAGGTTGAAGGAAATCGTCGGCTCCCGAGTAACAAATTATTGCTTCTCGACGAAACTTTCAATATCCCTCAACATTCTGACTTGTCTAAAATGGACAAACAATTTGGACCAGGAATTCTTACCCTTAAAATCCCAAAGTCTATTGTTGTCTCTCAACAACAAACTTCAAAACAAACAATGGAAGAACATCAGAGTCAGACCCCCAAGCCTCGAGAAACACTAGCTGACTTCATGACTGATAAAGCTGCCATGGAAGAACAGATCAGTGCGAAGAGAGCTGCAAAAACCGATGATGAAGAAAAGTTGGTTGACAACAATGGAAGAGATGCTAAACCAGAAAGCCCTGATGAGGCTGCCATGGACGAAAAGACCAGTGCGGTTAAAGATGGTAAAAGTGATGAAGAAAAGTTGGTCGATGACACCAATGGAAGATCAGTTGATAAACCTGAAGAAAGCCCTGAGGCTAAGAATCTGGTGCAGAATAATGTTGGAATGAAGGTTGACGAGGAAATTAAAGGACAAAGTAGGAAGGAATCATCAGCTGCTGGCACGGATTCAGCAATGAATGTTGGTAAATTCAAAGAGAAAATAAGGAGAAAGAGTCAGAAATGGGGTCATTCTTCAAAAGGAAATCTGGAAGCTTACAAAGGCAATGAAGATAAGAAATTGATAGTCAATATGGGGCTAGCAATTCTTATTTGCACGGCACTAGCACTCTTTCTACTTTACACGGTTGGTGTGTTTATGATTGGGCTCTCCTTTCATGGTCAAAAATTCGTCTAATATTTAAAAAAATTTAAATAAAATTATTAAATTTAAAAATAATATTAATATTATATTTAAATCGGATTTTACTTACGACCACTTCTAGTCATTGACTAGTTTGTCTAGGTATTTGGAAATCAAAATGGACTGTACATTTCATATGTTACCAAGTTGAAAGCCTTTATTGAAATAAAAGAAAATTTGAAAATTATTATTTTCTAAAAAAGAATTTAAAAATCACTATACTACTTATTAATACATTAGGACAAGTGGACAATGAGGAATGTTTGCTCGTTGGTTTGATTCAATAGTTGGTAGATAACGACATACCATAGCCTTCTTAAATTAAGGCCTCATTTGAATTGTACCGCACCTTATTTGGATTGCAATGTGTGGGGTAATCAACCCTTCGTGATTGATTTCACCTACATTAACGCAACCTCAGTGGGAAAAAATTTCTCACCGTTCCCTCCGATTCCTCAGAACGTATTTTTATCGATTCAATCGAGTCTAATTTAAATTAATATTTAATAATTAAAAAATATTTTTATTTAAATTAAATTATAAAATATATAAACATTAATATAAAAATATTTTTTTTATTTTTATTAATTATAAATAATAAATATGATAGTCTGAATAAGTCATGCCGGATTTGGATATAAGCAAAGAATTTATAACTTTTAAGAAAAAAAACTCAACCCGCGAATACTCCTAATGCTAAATAATACTCTCCGATCACATATACTCCGTGTTTTATCAAAGAGGATCAATTTCCGTTAATTTAAAACTAATTAATTTAACATATTTTTATAAATTTGTATATAAAATTAATATTTTAAAAAATTAACAACTAAATTTAATAATATACTGGACTTTTAGTACAAGTAAAATTCTAAATTGATATGATATCTATAATATCAATAAAGAATATTATTTTCTATATATAATATTTAATGGATAAAACATTTTAACATTAAACAATTAGATATTTTTAATTTATTCAAAATTTGATATGTATTACCTATATAAATAGAACATAAAATATAAGATCAAAGTAAACAAATATCATATAAAAAATTACAAAAGTGTAATAGTATAAGTCAATCTCTTTTTATATTTTTTTTATCTCCATATATATAATCTATTGAACCGACAAAAATATCATAATTATATTTCAAAATTACCATTATATCATTTTATTATTAATAAGATTTATCTAATAAATACATATTTTTCATTGAAAAACATACGTTAAATGAATTTATTTATTTCATAATAAAAAAATTAAAATTTTAATTTTAATTTTACATGAACAATAAAAATAATAAACTTTATTTTAAGTTGGCACAAGAAACAAAATTCACATGTTAATACAACTCTAGATTAATATATATATATATTATTAATTTTATTTATTTGTAAAATATGTAATTATATTGTTAAAAATAAATAAAACAACCAGTAATCACGTGGACATGAAAATAAAACTTATGCTTAGAGCCCCTAATGTTGATATTTCATGCATGAAGTTGAAAATAAACCAGTTAGATTAAAAATTTAGATTGCAGAAGCAAAAGGCAAAAAGGAAGCTGAAATGCATCCACCATTGCAGAGTAGCAAACTGCCAGATTCTAACCTGTTTTTGAGGAGCACATGATCAAACAATAAGCTTTGTTGTCGGGCCTGCAAATCGTATTCATCCGGATCGTAGCTATTTCTTCCCGGATCATAGCTATTTCTTCGTATGATTCGGGAATCAGTGTCAACAACCTTCCCTGTGTCTTTCTCAAAACCTCTGACAAACTTTTTAATGTCTTGTTGGAGGTCACAGATCTGACCTGGCTTGGAAGAAAACGAAAACTGGAATTTTCGACTCCATTCGCTATCAGGACTGTTCGGATGGAAGTGGTCTCGAGTCTTCTCCATGCTTCTGTCACTGGCTCTTAAATTCGAAGGATCACAGCTGTGCGTGAATTGACATTCCTGCAAACATAAGAGAGATTTTGAATTTTTAGACCACATGAACAACAGTTCAATCATGCATAATCATAACCTAATGTTACTCAAGATTATTTTTCTTGAAATTCCCGTATCCGGCCGGAATATTTTCGGATATGGGTATGAGGATATGACATTCTACATACATAGAAAAGCTTAGAAAATATTGAACATGCACATGTCAGACATATACCTGTATTCGACACTTACACCTGAGTCAAACTAACATAGATCATAACTGCATGATTTTTAAGATTGTTGTCCTCAAGTACAATTTTATGTTTCCATAATAGAAGTACAAGAGCAGGCAAGTACGTTTTAGGCTAGAACTTCTAGCCCGTGCAAAGGAAGCAAAAATAAGCAAGGGAATCACGTTGTAAAAACTATTCTTTTTTTTTTTTTTTCTAAAACAAGAATTCGATAAAAAATTCGAAAAAAGGTTTAGAAGAAGAATTTATAATCCAGTCCAAACAAGCAAACTCTTAGGTTGAGACTTTACAAGACAAATTCCAAAGAAAGAAAAAAGGACAAGTTAGAAGACTAAGAGTACAACACACACACCTATTTTACTCCAAAGCTTCATATTTCCTGAAATATCTGCGTCTTACGCTCATGTCCGACATATATTCAGATATAGGTATAGGATATGATCCTCAAAATATATGAAAAAATTATCATACCCATCTCGGACACAAAACAACATATGACACTCACTCTCGAGTCTGAGTACCATAAAGATGCCTGCTTGTTAAATAAGCTAACTTCATTTCTCAAAATGCAAATCCTAAATGCAAGTTCACTAGGGCAATCATTTTGTTAACGATATGATGTGATCGGCTTCAGCTCACCCGAATCAATATACGAATGTGTACAAAAGGAACTTATAACTATTCGATTGTAAAACAGTAAAATACAAGGAAACAGAAGGTGCTAACAGAAGGTGCTGGTCAAAATGCAGCTTGAAAAACATTTCTTGCATCAATGCCATTTACTATCAAGTTGTGAAGTATATGTCTTAACGGAACCTATAAGAAGGGAAGTTAATAACAAAAACAAGCCCTTAACAGAGTCGTAATCCTATGGTAGCTTGTCTTAACCATTTTCGCTGACCCAAATATAAATTTCGCATGCATTAAGCATAAATCATTTCTAGGCATACTAATTTTGAACATTTTATGACTCGTGGAATATACGTCAATTCTTGGGTCCCCATGCACAAACGTGCCACATGAGCATAGATGGGATCAAATGGGAAGACCTATGGATGCCTCCTCTAGCATGTAACTTCTATGTTACTTGGACTCAGGGATGAGTGTCATATACAAATGCATGTCCAATACCGGTATGCTCGATTTTTTCTACGTTTTTGCATGCATTTAGAGTATCGCACCCCCATACCCATGTTCGAATATGGGGGCATGGTTATACTTGAAGAACAATGAAAAGGCATAGATAGCATAACTATATTCTTTATGAGATTATGTGGATCACACTTGTTATTTTCTCCAAAGGCCATACCAAACACATAATAACTAACACCTAAACATATAATTAAAAAAAAAAAAAAAAGGAAGAACAGAAGAAGGGCTGCAGACAATGAGTTTTGACGAACTCAAGCTTTAAAGTTATTTGATTTTTCTATCAGTCGAATCATCTGTTTTAAAAATAATGAAAGAAAAACATAAAAAGCAAAACACAAATACATGAAAACCTAACCTGTTTGTCATGGAGATAATCGCTAGGGAAATTGGTGACTGGAATGCTTGAATTTGAATGCGGCAACAACATTCCATCACCATCTACGGTGCCAACTTCGACTAATTTGAGTGGTGGATCTTCTACTGATGAGAAGTCAGAGCCATCGAATGTTGATAGTGAGACACACTCATCAAAATAGGCCAGAGCATCATCGGTTAGACATTTTGATATCTTCCTTCTCTCAATACTAGACTGTAACCATATTTAAGTAGAATTTATTTAGAGAAGAGAGCAAGAAAAAAAGCAAACTTAAAAAACCAACATATATGCAAATTATCTGGAAATTTTCCAATATAAGGATCAATGAAACAATTGAACTATTTGCACGCATTATCTTTTGCAAACACTAATGCCATAAAAGGACTCATCATTGAATCTTTAGAAGTAACATTTCAACAAAATAGGAATATCACAATGAAGCGTTGTTATATAAAATTCCTAAATGATGCAATATGCGTAAACCGCAGGGAAACTTACTCCAAACTAAAATGAGATTTATATAAATGAAAGTGCATGGTTCTGAACCAAAATGAAAAGATTTCTCTTCGTTAAAGAACCCAATAAAATAGAAAAAAAATTCCAAAAAATAAAAAAAGAAAAACCTGATCTGAAATGAATATAAAAAACCGGAAAAATCCTTTTCTTCCAATATGACTGGTCCAATCCTCATCTGAATAATTATAGGCATGCATCAGCACAAATGTATGACTGTGTAAAAAAATCTAGTCCGAAACTCTATATGCTTACTTTTCTTCTTTGACGAGATTTCTTAGTGCTAGGAGTCTTTGCATCTGGAAGCACTTCCTTCAGTATCCTACTAAGCTCCTTACCCCGGTGTTCCTCTACAGCCAGGTCAGCTCGAAGTTGTCTGGCACGTTCTTGGGACTGCAAAAGTAAGGATATAGGACAATATAAGGGTTAAATACTGAATTGGCCACTGTACTATGCACTTTTTGTCAGTTTGGTACCTAATGAACTAAAATTTGAAATTAAGTATTTTAACTTTCATTCTATCAAGTAATTTGGCCCTTGGGACTAACATCATTAGTTAATTGGTCGACATGGCCGGAACACCCAATCAAATCAAGAGCATATCACCTATAATGACTATAGTACATTTAGCTAGTCATAATCCTTAATTG
>JAQSVH010000010.1:23331825-23352775 GCA_029448705.1 Adansonia digitata | reverse complement strand
ACGTTGTTCTTAGATTCGCCAGAGACTGTTAGTTCCACAGCCATGGAAGAGTAAGTATCATTTTCTAATTATAATCTTAAAAAATCAAAACTTTTTTTTTAATTTTTTTAGTAGTTGAAGAAATAAGACAGTTGATTCTGATTCTTATTAGAATTTAATAATGTTAGAATTGGTATTATGTTTTAATTATTTCTTATTTGTTAATCAATTGGGATTTTGCTTTTACTTTTTAGCACACTTTTTTTTTTTCTGGGGGAAAAATAGCCAATTTTCAAAATTTTAAGTAAAATTTGTGGTGTTGTTGGATAATAGGGAAAGTGCTGTGGAGCTTCTACAGCGTTACAGGCGTGACAGGAGAATACTGTTAGATTTTATACTATCTGGTAGCTTAATTAAGAAAGTGGTAATGCCTCCTGGTGCTGTTACGCTCGATGATGTGGATTTGGATCAAGTTAGTGTCGATTACGTGCTAAGTTGCATTAAAAAAGGTCTCTTTGGAACAAATTTTTCTTCCGTTTCTGTTAGATCATTAATAACGTGATGTGTGATTTATTTTCTTTTGTTTTGATGATAATAATTTTGTCAACTGTAGGTGGAATGTTGGAGCTCTCTGAAGCTATTAGAGATTACCATGATCACACGGGATTACCCCAAATGGTAATAGTCTACTTCTGGGGCATCGTATATTTTGCGTGACTTTTGGTATTGTTTTGATTACTGCTTTTGCTGCTTGCTTGTTGCTTCTCAAAGCAGAAAGCAAATGGAATTACGTAATATTTGGGAGATTTATAAAAATTAGGAATTTAGTTTGGTAACAAAAAGTTGCCATTTTATTTTAATATAAAAGTAATAATTTTGTTAGACCAATGTTACATTTTAGTCATTTATTTATTTTCATCAATTTCTGTTAATTTATACTAACAAGTTTTTTGGGAAGCAAAATGCAAATAGGAAATTAGTAAGTAGCAAAAGTAGCAACAAGATGAGCCTTGGCTTGGACTTTGATCTAAGGTATTAAAGTGAAAGATTGAAGCAAATATGCTACTCATAGTATAAAATAATGGCTATTCTTTTGTTGAAACTAGTGTGGATAGATTGCACCAATAGTTTGTTGGCTTATTCCACTTGCCAATATTGCAATAAGAAAAGGGATCATATTCATATGCAATTACGAGTGTCCTATCTTTGAAAAATATAGATGTTGGATATGAATAAAACTAAATGCAAATTGTTAGCTAGATTGTTGGATGGTTTTGAAACTCTTCCTTTCCTATTCTGGGTATGCATTTATACATTTTCTTTTGGCTGCTTATTTTTTTTGTCTTGATCTCTCTTCCTTCTTCAGAATAGTGGTGCTTCTGCTGGTGAATTCTTTTTGGTTACAAATCCTGAATCCTCAGGTTCACCTCCAAGAAGGGCACCACCAACTATCCCTGTTTCCATATCAATGCCGACACCATCGGCTCCTGTTTTTGCACCATCTCCTGTTGTGTCAACCGTATCAAGATCAGAGTCTTATGATTCCACACAAGTTCAAGAGTTAACTGTGGATGATATTGAAGATTTTGAGGATGATGATGACCTTGAAGAAGTTAATAGTCTCAAAATTTCAAGGCGGAATCCAAATGACATTGGTGACCTTATGCTGAAGTTGCCTTCTTTTGCTACAGGTAATGATGATGGTCTAGAAAACGTGCATGGCCCCGCCATATTGCTGGAGCATCCATGTGGATGTCACTTCATTTAGATCTGCTTCTACTCAGAAATTAAACTTTTGATAAACTGGAATAGTTTGATGATTATAATGTTGGGTTTTCCATGCTAAATGAGAAGTATTATCGAGTTTTTTAATATTATGATCAAGATATATGGTTGCAATTTTTGAGTTATTTCAAGTATGCAATGGCAGTCTATAAAATTTGGTGGACTTTGTTGTTTCAGGTATAACAGATGATGATCTCCGTGAAACGGCGTACGAAATTCTTTTAGCTTGTGCTGGTGCTTCTGGGTAGGCTTCCCTTTTTTTTGACCTGCTGGTGTTCTTTTAAGCTGAGTGGCTTTCCATTGCTATGGCTTTCCTAATTTTTTTTTTTTCTTGGTTCACTTTCTTCAACATTCATCTTAAATCAGGGGTCTCATTGTACCAACAAAAGAGAAGAAGAAAGATAAGCGTTCCAAGTTGATGAAGAAGCTTGGACGGAGTAAAAATGAGAATATTGTGGGGCAGTCTCAAAATGCTCCAGGGATGGTTGGTTTATTGGAAACAATGCGTATCCAGATGGAGGTATTTAAAACCTGACTCATTCACATGGTTGCCTTTATCAATATTTCTTCTACATTTGTATATACTCTGCTGATTTTTCTAGCTGTCATTAATAGATGCATGAGTAAAGTTATATTATTTAATATGCACTTGTTATGTAAAACGATTTGAAACTAGAAGAATTAGTGACAACGGCATACTTTTTTTTTTAACCTAAAGATGCAATTGCAGAAAATTTGAATTACAACTGAAAACTGAAAATATGGTTTAGTCTTTAGGAAAACTGAAGTAGTTCATGAAGAAACATCTTTCTGCATTTGTTTCATGAAGTAGTATTTTAAAGGCCATGTGATGTGTTTTCTGTCATGGGATGAGGCAGGTGCTATCATGGAAAAATTTTTGCATTTTTAGTTTCCCTATCATCCTGCTGTTTCATCACCGCTTTAATTTGGCATTTTTATACACACATGTACCTGCATTCATCTTTTTTCTTATTCATGATATCTGCAAATAAAAGTGTAAGAGTGCAGATCCAATAAATTGATTACTCCGATCATAAATATAATTAGAATAATGCTTGAAATTAAGAAGGCTATTATTTAGTCATTGCTGAATCTAGAACATGTACAAGGTTGCATGCTATTCAAGATATTTTCAATAGCATAGGGATAAATATCATGACAAGTAGATGTTCAAGGATGCAAGTTCAAAGCTAAAAAATTAAGGCCAAGTATGTGGATGTTGGGTATCCGATTTCATGCTCTAGTAAACCTTAATTAAAGGTTTTCCTGAGAATTGAGCACAAAGCATTTCATTTATGGGTTTTATGAAGTAGGCATTATCTAATTCAGATAAAAGGTATTCTCTTCAGAAGCGAAAGTCAAAGATGTTGAGGGGAATATTTTTTCCCTTCTTCTTTTGGCACTTTCCTTTGCACATCCTATGCTGGGGTTAAACTGCTTTCTCAACTTGTCATTTTTTTTTAAAAAACATTATTTGCAGTTAAAGTACTTTGTTGGTCCTTAAGTCTATCGAATCTTATCTAATCCTTAAAAGTTTTAATTTAGAAAGAACTGGTGAAGTTTTAATGCAGTATAAAAGGCAGCTATTATTCTTTATAATTTAATTAGTTTACTGTATTTAAGTGCCTTTAGTGGTTTCAACTATATTAAATAACTTATAAGAAAAATTTAGCATCTATTACCAACAAGGCAATAACTATTTGAATAAAATATTTTGAATCACTGAACAATTATGGAAGTTTGATGGCTTTATTTCCAAGTCTGATGCTTTGATAGTTAAATGAGATTTGGAAATATTTTAAGATTTTTTGGTAAAATTTACTCCCCAGCCTATTTCTGAAAAGGTCTTTGGACCAAATTCTTATCTCCATTTTACCAGGCAGCTCATTGCATCAGAAACTTTGAGGCTGTACTGTACTGTACTATGCTGCATGTTTAGCTGGTTTCGAACATAGAAACCATTATACAGGTGGTGATGCTGTGTATCTGTGATGACCTTGGAAGCAGTATTTATGCACTGCCAGAACTTTTGGGAGTTAAATTTGCCTAAAGTTAACCTGAGGCTTTTAACACAATAATTAGCTTGCGCTGCCAGTTGTCATCTATTTTCTTAGGTAATTGCTGTTTTAGGGTTTAACGGTGTACACTGTAAAGCAAATCCATCTGGCTTTCAACAACAATGTTCTTTTACTCTAAAATATTTTTTAGAACTTTGGAGTTTTTCTTTGGGATGGTGGGGAGAGAATTTTCGCAGGGTTGAAGAAGAAGGGTGTTTTGTCAAAGCATTAGATCCTATTAGAACTTTGTAATGTGCTTTGAGGCAGAGCACCTTTCTTTTGCATTTTAATATTTTCCTCCTTAAGTCCACCTTTCATATTTCGATACTCAATGGAATGTGGGCGGCTACTTATCTTTCAAAGTAAAAGACTAGGATCATGATTTGTGTGTTTAACATTGGAGTGGGTCAAAGGCTCTGCTTTGAGAAATTCAGTATAAAAGCTTAATAAAATCTTCATAGGTAAAATTTTCTTAGCAGCATAAGCTTTGTACAATAATCTTCTCATGCTTCTGTTTTGAGTAGATGATTTCAGTATGGTACATTTGTCAGTTGCCTTGTAACCCTCTCTTTTCTGCTCAAAGATGGCAATTCTGATTTGTACTAGATGCAATTGTTTTCTAGGTTGTCTCTCAATGAATTACACAAATGCTTCCACAATTACTTTTTCTTATGCTAACGTCTAATATAACATTAACTCATGCTATTTGTAGGTTATAATTCTTTGATTCTTTGTTGTAATAGTTTTTTGATTCAATATTGATGGATATAGATTTCTGAGGCAATGGACATTAGGACAAGGCAAGGATTGCTTAATGCTCTTTCAGGGAAAGTTGGGAAAAGAATGGATACCCTACTGATTCCTCTGGAATTATTATCTTGTATTTCACGAACAGAATTTTCTGACAAGAAAGCATATATAAGGTGGCAAAAAAGGCAGGTAAATGCTGTCCCTTTTTGTGTCCTTTTCTTTTTTCCCCTCTTGGCCTGTCAAGCTTTCTTCCTACATCAAATGTTGTTGATATGAATCTATATTAGGCAAATAATGTTTGAACTTGTCACACTGTAGTTGAACATGTTGGCAGAGGGGCTTGTTAACCACCCTGCTGTTGGATTTGGGGAATCTGGGCGCAAGGCCAGTGAGTTTAGGATTCTTTTGGCAAAGATTGAGGAATCTGAGGTAATTGTGTACTTGACTCAGCGTTGAGATAGTTTGTTATGCTGTATGTTGTGACGTCAAGTGGCATCATAATGAAATTGACTGATTTAACTTGGTGTTGGTTTCTCTGATGATTTGAATTTATTTATCATTATTCTCACAAAACTACTTACCTCTACTTAGTGTCAGTGGTTAATCATATTTCAATTTATGCTATTTTGAGCTAGCTTGCGTTTTTTGGCATTCCTTTTATTTTTACTTGTTAATTATCTTATATTGGTTTGAACGTCCTTTGATGTTAGGCTTTCCCACCTTCCACGGGTGAAGTCCAAAGGACAGAAAGTTTAAGATCTCTCAGAGATATTGCCATTCCTCTTGCTGAGAGGCCAGCTAGGGGTGACTTAACTGGAGAAGTATGCCACTGGGCAGATGGTTATCATCTGAATGTCAGACTTTATGAGAAACTGCTTGTCAGTGTGTTTGATGTTTTAGATGAGGGAAAGCTGACTCAGGTTGGTGCTTGATTTGTTAACAATTTTGACATGACATCAAAGAAGCTGATATATGTCTAAAACGCCAAATTTCTTGTTTGTTTTGTTTCATTTATTCATTTTAAAATTGAGTTAAATGATTAACGAAGCTTGATGTGTTGTCCTTTGCCCCCTCCCCATCCCCTTTTTATGGCTAATTTTTATACGGTAACAACCTGGACGAAGGTGTCAATGTTTGACAGGCGTATTGTAATCTGTAGGATACATACATATAGTGTAAGGGTATTAATAAAAGAACAATGCTGATTCTAAATTTTACTTTGAAAAGGATAAGATAATTTGTTGTAGCTAAATAATATGCTTTGTGGAACCAACTGTAGCCGGTTGTATCTGTAGGAAGTGGAAGAAATTCTCGAGCTCTTAAAGTCAACATGGCGTGTTTTGGGAATAACAGAGACCATCCACTACACTTGTTATGCATGGATTTTATTTCGTCAGGTACTACTAATTGACTTCATTCTATGTTTTAGAATTTCTGTTGATATCGTGTTAGATATTGATTTTGTGATCACAGTATGTTATCACAAGTGAGCAAGGGATTTTGCGACATGCCATTGACCAGTTGAAGAAAATACCATTGAAAGAACAACGGGGCCCACAGGAGAGGTTACACTTAAAAAGCTTGCATGTCAGAATTGATGGCGAAGAGGGCTCTCGTGATGTTTCTTTCTTACAATCCTTCTTGTCACCCATCCAGAAATGGGCTGATAAGCAACTAGGAGACTATCACTTGAACTTTGCTGAGGTCTGGTTAATTGTTCATCGCGACTCCTAGATAAGAATGCGATTTATATTAGTTGCCCAGAATTCTTGTTAATGCTTGTTTTGCGCATTTGTTATTTGTTCTGTTTTGCAATTTTTATATGTTAAAACCTTTGTACATGCCCTGTCATAAATTTCTTTTCCTTCTGATTCTCTTATTTGCAACATTTTTCCTCGTTGCCATTAACAGTTTCTTTCTGATTTTCTTGTATTCGGGGCATGTGGTGAAACTTTCATTTGATACAAAACTTACTCGCCATATTACTGAAATATATGCTTATAGATTGATTTCACCGCAAAATATAACTTGGATATAGCGTTTATCACCGAAGGTAAAACTTATTGCATTCTTTAACTGAATTTTCTTTGCTTCTAAGAACGTGTCACTGTTTAAATTGCCTACTTTGGAGTCACTACCATATTAACTTGTCTAGAATCATCTAAAGCTATTTAATTGTTTAGGATGTTTTAAACGGTGTCGTTAGGGAGCTATGTGTAAAGAACTTTATTTAACTTATTTCCCATATGAACTTTGGCTACTAGCTTTTGACCTTAGGCTTAATTCTAAATATGGAAGGACAAGCATTTGACAGTTTTCATTTAGCTCAACAGCCATTGGTGTGTATATGCGACCCTGCATGATAACTTCTATGCATATGCAAATGTGTTTGTTTAAAAAATTGTTTTATATAGTACGCAAATTGAAATGATATGAAATTAGACAGGTTATGAGAGGCACTCAAAAGTTGAGGCTGTTCAAAGTCCATATTCCTTTTTGTAAAATGCTTTAAGACCTTCCTTTGATAATGTTGAACGTTTAAACACGTTCCTTTTGGCAAATCAGCCAATTCTTTGTTTTCGCATATTCAGATGAATGTGCATATTTGCATATGTGTATGCACACGGAGACACATATCACAACATCCTCGTTTGCATGCACAAGTACAAACATAGGTACATATACAGCTACCACTCGGCATTTGTTGTCTTAGCTGTTGTGAGTGTGGGTCAGTTCGTTGCCTCATAATGTATCTTTCTGTAAACAATTTAGATATTAGTTTTTTAATCACCTAAAAATCTGATTTGAATTTTATAATGGTTTTGCATTGACCTTATTTTTTAATTTTTGGGTATGTCAGTATCATAATACTTATCATCTGGCTTGTAGGGATCAGCGGTAATGGAGGATATAGTAACAGTTGCAATGATCGTTAGAAGACTTCTTTTGGAAGAATCTGATATTGTATGTTGCACATTTACTATTTAGTTTGCATTTTACTTCGTATGATGGTGTCCTAGATACCAAGTTTGCTATCTAGCTACCTAATCTTGTTGTTCCCTTTTTATTTGTTGCGTGTTGAGAATTGCATTTCAATATTTGCTGCAGGCCGTGCAATCTTCTACCGTCTCAGATAGAGATCAGATAGAATTATATATATCTTCATCAGTTAAGAATTCATTTGCTAGGGTAAGTGTTCTAGTCCGATGTTGAACATGTTGAATTAGAGTATAAATATGATATCTTACTTAGAACTTGAAATCCACTGTGGTTCACAGTGAGTGTTCCTTTTGTCAGCATCTAATTTAATCAAACCATACGAATCATATGTTAGCCTTTTTGAATTTTATACTAAGATTGTGGGAATCAAGAGAATGGGTAAGCTTGCTCTAGCCTATAGGAACATGTCTACCTGGCCCATTTCAGAGACCACTCTTTATAGACTCTATTTGGTAGTGCCGAATTGATAGTTTCTACTGATTTAGAAATAGTTAGCGGCTAACTATTGGAGGTTTGAATTACAATGCCAAAATTACTCATCTTTTCTGAGACATTGATTTTAAGGACTAACTATTTCATATAAAATCTGATAATATTTCGTTAATGATTTGGAATTTCATGTCTAATGAACACAAAAAGTATGTCTACCGAGGGCAGAAACCTTTTATCCTCTGCTTCTTATGGCTGTTAAGCTATCTTGAGCCCGCATGATTTGTTTAGTTGGCCAATGCATTTCTTCACAAGCCCAACATACAAACATCCAAATACACTACTTGGAGCTTGGTACTGTTATTTACTTTTGACTCATAGAATTCAAATTACATGCTGAGGAGAATGGTACTCTTGGCTTTAACTTTGCCCTTTATGGCTTAAAAGAAATTGAACTTGTTAACTGAGTAGGGGAGAATGCTGAGCAGCAATGAGTCTTTGAATTGTTGATACATCGATTAAGGATTTAAATAATTTCATTAGTTCAAATTATTTTAGTCCACGGATGTATTGAAGTCCAGAGTCCTCAGCGCCTATTCTTTTCCTTTGATGAAATTGCAATGATGCGTCTTTTTTGTTCTATTAATGCTGCTGCTATTCAAGGATCCTTTATCTGTACTAATGTGTATCCTAATGCTTTTTTTTTATGAGATTAAATATACGAATAAAAATCACAATTAACCCGACCCTTATCATATATAAGTATATAATGCAATTAGTAAATTCAAGAAACCAATGAACAACCAACTAGCATATAGGTGGAGAAAGTTTGACATAAAGTTGGAACAAACACATGTAAGGCAGGACTTGGGACCACTAGCCCATGTGCACTGGCATCTGTCTTACCATTGAGGCTAGTTCTCATTGGTACACAGATGACATTTAAGCTGAATGTTCAAGTTCTATAAGCAACACAGATATTTATTTTTAAGCTGAAATTCCATGTCTTTAATGATACTGCATCTATCACTCTAGATGTGATAATGTATTCAATCTAAGGTCTGAGTTGAGGTGTGTGCATCTTAGAATAAAAACTGTTGCCACACAGATAAGAAACTGAGATGGTGAGAGAGACAAGGTGTGAGGAAGGGAGGTAAGGGGGTAGAGGGAGGGACATGGTGTGTGTAACCGTTGCAGTAAACAGATTTACTGATGTTCATATTTCTTTATTGCTCAAGCTAGGGTGCTGGCATTGAAGATGGTATGAATATGTTCAGTACATGTTAGTTTTTATAATTTTGTATGACGAAACACAAATATCTATTCTTTTCAAGGTGACTGTAAGTATAGCGCTGGTGTAACGTAGCACATGACTCAAACAACCAGAAAAACCATTGACTTGAAATCAAGACAATTGCTCGATAAACAATTAAGAACTAACCAAACTTAATTACTTTTCAATGATAAATTATGCTCTAAAGTCCCAGTCTAACCAACTAATATATAATTTGTGATTTCTTTTAGTGCAAGTCATTAAAGCATGTGCAACTAACTTCATAATGGCTTACCTGATTAAACAATGTAAGTTATTTGAGCATATCACATATATTCAAACAAAACTAGTCATCCATCCAGTGGACATAATCCAGCTTAATTACTAAATCATTTGTCCATGGGTCTTTCCTAGTTTGAGAGTACAGAAAACCAACCATAACATATTTTAAAGTTCCAGAAGTTCACTTCCATGGTCAAGAAGCTAAATTTTTAAATGATAAAGTTCCAGCTTTCAACTGTATTAGCAAGTGCAATGTTTGCTTTTGGATTTGCTGGTGCCTTTTCTTCCAAGTAAATTAAACTCACAAGATTGTTCAAATTTTCACGCTAGCTTTGTTCTGTCCCATGAAGGCATGATAGATATTAATATCTGTTTTGCTTTGGACAGATATTGCAAGCTGTTGATAAACTGGACGCAATGGGCGAACATCCTTTGGCATTGCTTGCAGAGGAGGTCAAAAAACTTCTTAAAAAAGATTCAACAATGTTCATGCCAATTTTATGTCGGAGACATCCACATGCAACTATTGTTTCAGCTTCGCTTGTACACAAGCTTTATGGAAATAAGTTGGTAAGCTGATATATAGCAACTCTATGTATGTTTTAGCTTATTAACCCAATTGTAGTACATCATATGCTTGATTGTTTGTTGATTTCAACTTTGAGATCTAATTGAGACTTATTTTGTCCAGAAACCTTTTGTTGATGGTGCTGAACATCTGACTGAGGATGTTGTATCTGTATTTCCGGCTGCTGATAGCCTTGAGCAGTATGTATTGGAGCTCATAAAATTTTCTTGTGGAGGCGACAATGCGGAGATCCATTTCAGGAAGCTCAACCCTTACCAGGTGATGGCTGGATTTTATTGTCCTAAGTTTCTTATTCTATTAATAACAAGCAGAGTAGCTTTCTTTTGCTAGAAGAGACTTTGAGTCTTTAGAATTGGAGCTGATAAAAGAAATACCTTGTTATCTGATGAAATCCCTATATCTAGTTGCTCCAATGCATCTCCACGGTTCCTTTATGTTATTAGGGTTTTGTTTGGTTGTAGCTTTTTGCTTCTGCGAAAGTTTTAATAAAAGAATAAGTAATCTATTTCAAAAAAAAAAAAAAAAGAAAAAGGAAAAAAGGATAGAGTAATTAAAGCACAAAATCATATGATATCATCATGTCATATTTGATTAAAATTGGCTACAAGTAACAGTAGTTCAAACATAACTGTTCGATATTGAAGGAAAGAAAGTTAGTCCTTTATCAGTTTTTTATTTCTTAAAAAAACCTGGTTCGTTTTGTATCCAATTGCATTTTGCTTTGCGTTTCATAAAGCACAAATAACAGAAGCAGCAATTAATGAGAGTCTTTTTTTTTGTTTTTTTTTTTTTTTTGGAAATATTGCTAACATAATAAAGACTTATCATGGGAGAGACCGCAGTTTTTGTCCTCGGGGATAAGCTTGTTAAACTTGAAAATGTCTCTTACATCTCTCTACTTATTTATAAAGATGCATCTGATTCTTTATTCTTTAATTTGGTTGATTTTGATATAAAAACAGTTATCTGTATTCAATTGTCTTCCATGAGTTCCTAAACATTTATGAGAGATTTACCATTTTCCTGTTCTTTAAGATCCTGAATATCTAATAGTCTTTGCAAATTTGTTAATGCTTAGACAACATAACCATTTAGATTCTGGCAATTGCTTGCTGTGATTAGTAGTTGTAGAAACTTAGGAAAGAATAGTTGTAACTGATTTTGTTTTTGGGTCTTCTGTTGGTTACTTCATGGCTAAATATAAGAGGTTGACTAATGCAGTTGACATTACTTAACTGATATTTATGTTTAAACCCTTTTTTATCTTTTTTTTAGACCTATATTTTGGAGCATATGCAGTCACATTCTCGTATTTAGAGGCACCCAAAGGTTGTCATTGGTTGAAATGATTTATCCTTGCAGCTCTACTCTGATCATTTAAACTAAAAAGCTACTTGTTTAAATTATTTTATGAACCAATTCATGCTTGGGCTGCCACCTTTGTAGCTGTTTTTGGATACATATTGATATTGCTTTTCCTTTGGGACTATATGATCAATGTAGTTTCTTTCTCATTATGACCAGAGCATCTCAAAAGAATTCATCTGTTAATTTTGATAGGAAAAAGATTCTGGTCAGAACAGTGTGTACTTCATACTTATTTTCTCTCTCTTTGTTTTTTTTTGGTCTTAATAAAGATGTGTTTTGTTTTTCCTTTTTCAGATTGAATCTGTTTCTGGAACAGTAGTGATGCGATGGATTAATTCACAGTTGGGAAGAATTGTAGGGTGGGTGGAGCGGACTCTTCAACAAGAGGTAAACATTTTTTTATTGCCTCTTCAAAAGCCATGTCTTTCCCTCTCTTTTGTTGTTTTGCAACTTATCTCTCTCTCCTCTCTTATCTTTGATTTAGAGATGAATATTTTTCTTTACTGTCCTCTTGCTTCAGTTGTTGCTACATAGTTTTTTTTTTTTTTGACTTTTTCTATGTACTGTTCTACTGGTGGGATAGGGTTAAAGATTGGAGGTAAAGCTAGAGAATTCAGGCATGGTTATGTTGTTTGTTCTAATGAACGATGGATACCCTTGTGGTACAGAATATTTTGTTCTAATGAACAATGGATATCCATGTTATATCTTATGAAGTTGAAAAAGGTTTTAAGAATTGACCATATATGTGAGTGTGTGACAAACTAAAAAGCTGGCAATGTAACTTTAGTTGGGATGTTTGCAGATTGATAGTTTTGTCCTTGAGTTGACTTGAGCCAATTTTGTTTGTCAAAAGCTTATCGTTTCCATAAATCATGGGAAGTTTGTGTTGTAATTAGCTAAATGTATTTAGGTACTCCAGAGTTTTTTTGTAGCTTGGTTTATGTTTTTCGTTGTTGACGAAGCTTATTTTCTCATTTTAGCGATGGGACCCAATCTCACCTCAACAACGGCATGGGAGTTCTATTGTGGAAGTTTATAGGATTGTTGAGGAGGTATGAACATTCAAGTTTCTTTTATAGGCCCCTTTTGGGCTCAAGAAATGTCTAATCTATTTAAATGAAGCAGTTGATTATTTGCTGTATGATGTTTACCAGGATTCCTGCTGTAGTTTGCTATTTTTCAGAACTCTGAACAACATTTGCTAAAACAATCTCAAGGAAATTATTCTCCAAAACCCTTTTTGCTTCTGAGAAGCAAGAACAGCTTTTGTTGTTTTAATCATATTCCAATTTTTTCCCTCTTTGAAAATATGTTTTCTGTTTTAACTATTCAAAGCTTATTTTCTGTCTGAAAACATGGAAAGCCTTTTTCCTTCTGTCTAGAACAAAAATTTTCTGAACTAATAGCTTGAAACTAGTCAACACATATCCTAAGCATTTAAACTTGGAATCATCCTTTAGTTTGTTAGTAACTATTCATGTTTTCTGTTTTAATGGCCATATTCTAGCTTGTTCGTGTATCCTTCTTATATTATTTGTCTACTTGTAGTCACTCTTCCATTATGCATTTTGTCCTCCTAATATTTTGCTAATTTTAAAAATTATCCATGTATAAATTCAGAAATCTGTAGAGTCATTTTCTATAGGTGGTTTTATTTTGTGGTGTCAAATTTGGTTAGCAATTTGGAGTCAGTATCATAGTCCTTGAAAGACATGGGTACCAGTTAGAGTTTCAACTAAGATTTTGCCTTATGAGTGGCTTTTAATCCCCTTGAAGTCTATAAATGTTGCTTTTTACAACCATACTTGGAATGTCTTAATGATATAATAGATTTGTGGAATTTGATTAAATGCTTTCAGAGAACTGTGCCTGTTATTCGGGAACTATGATTGTGATAAGCAAGAAGAAATTGGAAAATTGTCTGAATTTACCGTGCATTTAACTGAAATATTTGCCCTGCAGTATTAGCTGCAGTGCAGATATGATCTCTGCTTTGTCTGTTCAACTAATTGATTTGTTGAATATTTTACTAACAAAGATGAGTGGCTTCATCCCAGACTAGAGTCAATTGTTGTTTGTGTTCAGTCATAACCCATAACTGGCTGCTAATAAAGTAATAGTATGGATTTTTATGAATAATTGACTAGTTTTAATTTTTTGTGGAGTTTGATGTTATCGAAATGGAAGGCATGTGGAAATCACTCACAAATATTTAATTGCTAAAAGTCAGAGAATCAGTTTTCACAGGCTTTTCGAATCTAGAATCTTATTTTTTTGTAACATAATTTTGAGATCAGCATTCATTTCTTTTATATCTCGACTATAGATGTTTATCTCATTCTGGAGATATTAATAGTACATTTTATTTTCATTTTTATTTGGGGTGCAGACAGTTGATCAGTTTTTTGGTATTAAAGTTCCCATGAGGCTTACGGAAGTGAATGCTCTATTTCGCGGCATTGACAACGCATTTCAAGTATATGCAAATCATATTGTGGATAATTTAGGTAAGTATCCTTTATGTTTAACATTTTTAAGTCGATGGACTTGACTGTCAGTTATATGAAAGAAACTAGAGTTTTTCCCCCTTTTATTGTATTTGTGGTAGTTAATATTGTTTTTACTAGTTTATGGTAAAATAGAATAAAAAACAATAAACAATGGAGTTACATTAGCAACAGTTGAAAATGAATTGCCAAGGTCTTATTCTAGAAAGGATTAGGAGGCTGATGTCAGTTCAGCTTGATCTTTTCCCTGGATATGTTAAGCTAGGCCTGATTGCACTGGTTAGGAACATAAAACAATTGAGGACCAACTTCTTCTGATGTCACTCTGAAAGGGGCTTGAATAGGTGAATTTCAGCTACCAGACGGGAATGACCAGAATCTAAAAATTATCCGCTAGATATCAGTCTTCCATCGGGCAACTGTTGCATATAACTTGTGAATAGGCGTTCTATCTCTGTTGGAGTAAAAAGTTGGACCTAAAGAGGATGATGGGAGAATTATAATATGTTCGCTGCCGATAATAGTTTTTCAACCATCTGGATAATGCAAGTTTATTCATGAAATGAGCGTTGTGTCAGTACTTTTTAATGCTTTTGGACCTTCCCTTGTGTTAATAGACATTAGTCTTGGATAAATCCAGGAATTATTATCAAATGGAATATTTTTAAATCAGTTGATCCTCATATTATTTCTTGCTGACATTATCAGTTGTTGGTTGACTATCTGACTACACTTCAATGCTGTTACCTTCATCTTCATTGATTTCAGTTGACATCCTCAGATTTCTACATTATAATGTTTTATCCTTTTTCTCTTTTTTTCTTTTATTTTTTTTTTTAATTTCAACAATAAAGAGTTCACTTGACAGACAACAATGATGAGCTGTTGATCCCGTTACCAATCTATTAGTGAGTTTCTCTTTGAATGCTGGCGTGATACAGTCAGAGAATAAAAAGTTCGATTGTTAAATTCCATTCTATCTATTTTCTGTTCCCTTGTATTTAAGAAAGAAAACATAAAAAAAAGTTAGGCTGGAAAATTTTAGTCCTCTCTTTTTCTTAAGCTTCTATCCCCAATCTGATAAAAATTACATAATCTAAAACCCTTGATTTATGAGTGCTCGTTTTCTCTGTTGCTTTTTCAGTTATTAATTCCTTGATTATCTGAATACATCATGGCAGCTCAAATTTTGTTGAGGGAAATCAGTATAGCATTGTTCTTTTAGTTCTCTATTGCTGCTTTCATTCTTTGAATTCTGTTTGATGTTCCATTCTGTTTCTACCACCTTTTTTTTTTTCCTGCTTCTTTTCCTTTTCACTGCCTCCAAAGTAGACCTTGATGTGTGACTTTCTCAATGCAGCTAGTAAAGATGATCTAATTCCACCTTTGCCTGTCCTCACCCGATATAGAAGAGAAGCTGGAGTAAAGGCTTTTGTGAAGAAGGAGCTATTTGATTCTCGGCTACCAGATCAGAGAAGGTCTATTGAAATTAATGTCCTAACAACACCAACTCTATGTGTTCAGTTAAACACCTTATATGTGAGTTCAAGCTTTTTGTCCTTGTTAAGTGTTCTTTGGATGGCTTATTCATCCATCCATCTTTCTTCTTTTTACCGTTTCTTTTTTTTCTTTGGGGGGGGGGGGGAGGTTGTGCTTAGGATTGATGCGAGTGGTTTTTTTGTTTTTCTTTTGATCAACATTAATTAACTAATGTTCCTGTTTTAGTAGCTACTGCTGCTTGTTCCATAGTTGAAATAATCTTCCTATGATTCATTATTACCAGCTTGTCATTTCCTTTCTCCTTATATTGGTAAGGTTTACCTTAAGTACTAAGACCATTTAATTTATAAAACCAGGATAGCAAAGTTGTGGCGTATATGGATAAGTAATAATCTTATAATATCTCTACAAGTCTTCATTAGGGCATTATTAATCTATTGATTCACTTTCACCCTTCCTAGCCTCCTACAGAAAAGCAGTTAAACTCAATTGCCATAAGTAGAAACAGATGAATTAGTTTGAGTAGAAACATAGGTGATATTTAAAGTGTAGCTGTATTGTGTTGACTGGGGTCAACTCTAGAAAAGTTAATTTTATATGCAGTTTTCCAGAAAATCTTAGAAGTTTTGGTACTTTGTATGGTCATGCTCTTTATGAGAAAGGAAGAAAAAGGGAAACACACATCTAAAATATATTTGATCAAAATGCGTCATGCAGTGAATTTTGTAAAAACAAAATCATTCATTTTATTATCTATAATTATTTATTTTAATTCTAACTTATCAAAAACATTTGTCTATGATTTCTTTTTGCTTTCAGAAGTAATTGATAAATAGAAAAAAGTAACAATCAGACCACACACAACTTAATTAACTTGAAAATTTCATGGGTGGTTATGTTGTAGGCATGACTGGAGGAAATAATAACTTGTTGTCATAATTTTTTTTCATTTAAGTATTGGGATAATATACTAAATTTTTGAATATTTAAAACATTTGGATTTATTGCAAAACCTCCTTTAATTATTCAATGTATAAAAATGATAATGCGGATCCGTAAATGTCTATAAAATCCCACTGTTTTTTTTGTTTTTGTTTTTTTTTCTGGCTTTCCCACTGTATTTACAGTGTAGTGTTGTAATATTATCACGAAATTCTGAGCATGATAGAAAATAAGAACAAGGAAAACATAATCTTTCAAGTCTTGCTTTAGAGAGACACTCTTTAACCTAGATGTGGCAGAACCATGGAACTGACCTACACATAGCCGCTTCTTTGCCCTGTTGAAATCAGATGTTCTTCTCTTAGTGACACTTTTATCTATTTGATTTCATCATTTCCAATAATGACGAAGGCATATATAACAATGAAAAAGATTTGTTTACATTTTGACTTTTCAGTTTTCCTTTTATTTTTGAGCTTTTCTAAGTATTATCCAATAATGATGTCCTTCCAAGTCGTTCCTTCAGTTGTGCTAAAATCATACTCTCAGTGGACTCTTTGTTTCCCTTCATTTGCTTCCATTCATATACTGTCTCCTTTGGAAACTTATTTGCTGATGTTACCAGAATATATTCTGACTTGAATTTTTGCTACTTGCAGTATGCTATTAGTCAACTGAACAAGTTGGAAGATAGCATCTGGGAACGCTGGACAAGGAAAAGGCCCCAGGAAAAAATCTACATCGGTATGTATCTGAAATCCATATTGATACTCTAACTCAGGTATGAGTGTCGGATACAGGTATATGTCTGACGTGGAGAGGTTTCATTTTTTTGAAGTTTTTCCATGTATTTGAAAGGTCCTTGGAGTGTCATATCCCCATACCCATGTCCAAATATGTGTTGGACATGGGTACTTCAAAAAAAATGAAGCATCGGAGCAACATATATTTTCATTCGTTTGAGTAATAATAGTATTTATGTTGCTTTTGTATCTGAAACTTGTGCAACTAATATATTCCACTGAAATGCTTAGCTTTCTTGACTTTCCAAAGCTAACGGAAATGAAAATAAAAAATAGTTGGCCTAACTTGGTCAGGGCAACTGAATGCTTGCCAAACAGTTGAAAAGCATTTTCTTGCTGCCTAAATCGAAATGTTTTTCAAATGGTTGAAATTCTTGATTTTGGCTAATGTTTGGGGTTGAGGTGTTCGTGGGCCGGTTGGGTTTAAGTATGGTATTAACATCATTTATGCTCACTCAAGCCCAGCTCGGCTTGAAATATAAGCCTCAAAATTTGCCCAAGCCCACCTATATTTGTAAATGGGTAGTCCAAGTTGTTTAGGCCAGCCCATATTATTTTTTTAAAAAATATATATATTTTTTGAAAATTTAATCTTTAGTACTTTAATATTTTTCTTTTATTAAGTTTCAAAATTTAAATAACTCAATATATTTTTTTAATTTTTACACTATAATATTACATTTATGTATTCTTTATACAAGAAAAATTACCTAATATATAAATATAAAATTAATATATATTATGTAATAGGAAAATGGGCTGGG
This sequence comes from Adansonia digitata, assembly GCA_029448705.1. Lineage (NCBI taxonomy): Eukaryota > Viridiplantae > Streptophyta > Magnoliopsida > Malvales > Malvaceae > Adansonia > Adansonia digitata. The sequence goes on along the minus strand of JAQSVH010000010.1, from coordinate 23,334,723 downwards.
CCAGGCTCAAGCCTTAAAAGTGTGAGCCAAGGCCAACCCAATTTTAAAACGCGCTTAATTTTCTTGCCCAAGGCCATTTTTTGGGCCTAACATTTTTGCCAAAATCCTCCCAAATATCAGGTAGGCCTTTGGGCTTGGGTGAGTAGCCTGGCCCATGAACACCTTTAGTCTGGGGATAGACTAGTGTCCAGATCTCACATTGTGGAGTGTTTTCCACTGTAATTCTTATACATCTGCGTGACATGTATATGCTTGCCATCTCTACATGTTCAGTAGTCTATATCAGTAATGAAGCAGTTTTTCCATTCAAGCAATTTGACTTTTTGCTTGTCAGACTGAAATTACCCAATTTGTCTGTAGGGAAATCCATGGAGGATAAATCTAAAAGTTCAACCCAGAAAGACACTTTTGATGGAAGCAGAAAAGATATAAACGCTGCTATTGACCGAATTCGGGAGTTCACCGGTAATCGTATTTTCTTTTTCTTAAGAAAAAGAATCGATCACTGATTAAGTACTTTCTGTATGTTGCAGGAACTAAAATTATTTTCTGGGATTTAAGGGAGCCGTTTATTGAGAACTTGTATAAACCTAGTGTTTCTCAATCTAGGTTGGAAGCAGTTATTGAACCACTTGACGTGGTAAGTCTTTTTTTTTTTTTTTTAAAAAAAAGAAAATAAAAAAAAGAAATAATGGCTTGACTTAATGGAGCAACTTGTTTTGTTCTTTCATGAACTTGTTAAAGGGCGCCATTCTTTGCACTTTTGAATCTCACTTTTTGTCACTACTTTGGGCCAATTATACTTTTCCAAGTAAACTTTGTGGGACTCATAATTCATGGGTGAGTTCCATGGGTGTGGATGGTCATGATGGGTTTTTTTGGCTAATAGGTATAATAAATTACTAGATTGGACTTTTTGTCTATACGTCAGGCAAAAAGTTAATAGTTCATCCCTTTTCTTTTTTTTTTGTTATGGTTGCATAACTATTTGGATATTTCAGACTACTACCTTTATATATCTTAACATCATGTTGTGTTTGCAGGCACTGGTGGTAAATATTTTACACGAGTGTTTGTTTTAGTGTTATTTTGATAACTTTGACATAGTTTCAATGCATAATGATTGAATTGAGGTTTATTAAGTCTCTAAGGTAATCTTTTCTATTGTTTGGATGAATGGTTAACGAGACTTTATGACATATTGCTGAACCTGTTACATTAACTTGACCGTACTCGCACTTTATTACTGGAGATATAAAGTGATTTAGAACAAGGAGGGAAAAAGAGAGGGATAATAAGGAAACAAAGGAAATCAGGGGAGAAACAGAGCAAGCAGATTGAACCAGGGAGAAAAAGAGGGAGAAAAAAAAAATCTCTATTATCAATATCTGAATGTCTCAATAATTCATCATTCAAAACTGACCCCAAACTCTGATGATTCCTTATGCAACTTGGTGGAAAGAATATAGTGTTTGGCACTAATAGAGATGCATTCCTTTTTACTTGGCTAAAAAAATCAACTTATTACCCTTATACTTCACATGATTAACCCAAAAATTGTCCATAAATAGCTAGTTTCATTCCTTTAGACAATGATACTTGGTGATTTGATAACTGTTGGAGTATTCAGCAGCTCGATTCCAGCGTTGCTTATGCACCACAGTGGTTGGAGGATAGTGTTTACAATTCATGCAGATAGATTGTCATTTTGTTTGGTACTATTAAGAAGTGAAGGTTTTTTTTTTGTTGTTGTTTATATTAAACTCTTGAGCACTTTCTACGTTGCGTCTGTTAATGCTCGAATTTAGTTTAAAGTCTAATTTGGAAAACAGCCAACCTTTCACTTTTAAGATTTTATAGTAAAAATATTGTGATGAGCTAATATAGATTTTATTAAAAATATATGCTAATTAATGCTAAGATATGGCTGAAACTACTGCAGGAACTAAATCAACTATGTGATATTATTGTGGAGCCACTTCGGGATCGAGTAGTAACGAGTCTTCTTCAAGCATCACTGGTCTTTTCTCAAGCTTGCTTCTTCGAACAAAATTAAAACTGCTTGAAGTTTTATTTATCAAAAAGGGTTTCTTTTTTCAGGCAGGCTTACTTCGGGTTTTGTTAGATGGTGGCCCATCACGAGTTTTCGTCCCAGCTGATGCAAAGCTATTGGAAGAAGATTTGGAGATCTTAAAGGTGATTACTGGCTTTTTCAATCAAATTAACAATATTGACAATGATGATGGAGATAATATCAATATTGAACATAGATTTCTCAGTATTAGAAGTTTGTGTCTCTTTCTCCACCTTTTTGAGTACCTCTTTTTTTTTTTTTTTAATTACAAACTTAGAGTTCTAAAAGAAGCATTTTTTTGTTGAACTGAAATAATTCCGTTCACACTATTTTAGGTAAAAGGTGCTATAAACCAATTGGCCTTTACTGCTTCAATTTTGATGTCTCTGATCAAATTTGATTTTCTAGTCTGGCGCAATTTGATGAATTTATGGTAGCTCTATAACTGAAGTGACACTAATCCATTCACATGAATGTCAATGTGCTACTTAGGAATTCTTTATTTCTGGAGGTGATGGGCTTCCTCGAGGAGTCGTTGAAAATCAAGTAGCACGTGTTCGGCTCGTTGTGAAGTTGCATGGATTGGAGGTAAGAATTTGGTGCCTTGACTATTATTTTTTCAGAAAAAGTGAAAGGTACATTTGCTACCGTAATTATGGTGAAACATATTTAATAAAATGAAGTAGTTTAATGACAAACGAAAATATTTCTGACCATTGTCTCCTTTTCAAGTGTGTGATCTTTTAAATTTTCTTTAAGCAAACATTTTTCGACTATGTTAATCCGACGCTTCGTTTTTCTTAGAGTATCCGTATCCGACATGT
>JAQSVH010000010.1:23269068-23279152 GCA_029448705.1 Adansonia digitata | reverse complement strand
ATTATTTATTTATTCATAATTTTAAATTAATTATTTCCATTTTATTTTAGCTAATTTTTATATTATATTAAAGAAAAATAAATAAATATATAAATATGCTAATTTTATTCCATTTTTTTAGCAATGTACCAAAAAAAAAGAAAAAAAATAGAAATTTGCTTTTTTATTTTATTTTTGTATATATAGTCATGCAATAAAAAATGTCAAGATACAAATATTGTTATTTGATATTTGAGTTGATATTATAGCATACAAATCAATTACCTATAATTTGTTTCATTTTTATTTCTTTTCATATTCTTTTAATAGTAAATTATCAAGGGGAAAGAAAAAGAAAAATTGAAATCGAAATCGAAATCCACTAAGTAATCTTATCAAATGATGATGAAAGAGATAATGCTTTATTACTTCATAAAACAATATAAAGGAGCATTGTCACTTTCAAATATTGGTCATTTAACATGCAAGAAATATACACTTATATGTATTAAGTACTAATTGTTACTGGTCTATTGAAAGTAGGAAAAGTTAGAGAGCTATATTTATTCTCTAAGTTATAACTTGTTTGTTGCAAACCAAAGACAGTGAAAAAAATCCAAATCCCCAAGTGTCCAACTTTTTATAAGCTTAACTTTATACTTCCACTCAATATCATACCTTTATTCTTTCGTTAATACTTTCATTGTTGATCCATAAGAATTGAAACCAACATGACCATCGACAATGAAATAGTTAAAAAACCATTTCACTTTGATCAATGGATTGTAATTTTTGCTTAGTCCAGTTCACAATTTCTTTATCGCTACCATTTATAGAAGTTTTGATATAGCACAAAAACGAATACAATGCCTTTTACAGGGAGGCAAGCGGTAAGAGTTGGGAACCACTTACAAGTAATAGATTTGATATATTTCTAGCAAAAACTATAGCAAAGAGCAAAGTAATCAAACTAACTAAAATTAATATGATGGATTTTTTTGGGTTTAGAAGCTATTGTTTATATAGAAAAAATTAGATATAATCTTGATTTTGAATCTTAAAATTTAATTATTTGAATCTATAATTATTTAATTATTGTATAATAAAGATGGATAATTCTTTTAAAATTAGAATTTAATAGAAAATTTTTTAATTTAATTTGAAATTTAAGTAAGAGATAAGAATTTTTTTTTTGCAAGTATGAATCGATAAGATATGTTAGGTATAAAAATTTAAGTTTTTATAAATATTGTTCTTCAAATTTAAAATTTGAGAATAAATTGATAATATACTATTTATTTCAACTTATCCTACTTTTCAATAAGAGAAGACGTCCACATTAGCAATACCTTATCTTGTATCCTTGTACCTTGTTATTATTATTATTATTATTATAAGGTGATAATGAGATCAAAACGTATAGCTTTCATATTAGATAATGTACATATAATACAAATAATGAAAAGTTAAAAATTTTATTTTAGAGGATCATTCAATGTAAATATGATTAATGTAAAATCAAAATAATATATGATATATTAATTTTCATTTATTAATGTAATTCTCATAAAATTTTGAAAGAATTAAAAAATATTTTAAAAAATAAAAGTTACTATATTGTTAGTCTTGTATTATAAAAAGAAAATATTAATCGATACATCATTAATTGTTACTCTTGTATTATAAAAATATCAATATTAATTCAATTTTCCTTAATTATTTTCTTCTTATTGTTATTATTATAAAAAGAAAGTATTAATCGACGTATCATAATTGATATCATGACTTTTTTTATGGATTGAATGTAAATTTTTTAATTTAAGGAAGTTAACATTATGTATAAATATAATAATTTTTAATTAAGTAAGAAATCAAAGAGAATAAAATTCACAAAGATAAAGTTTAAAACTGATAAGTTTAACAAATTAATCATATTAATGTATTAATTTTAGAAAAAAAAATGTCAACATTAAAAATAGTTGGGGGTAGACTATAATTTTTCATTTAGTCTATTAAGAAAGGCTATTTCATGAATTTTGGGACCAAACTAAAATTTTCCCTTTTTTCCCTATCTAAGAAAGGTTGCTTGCCTATTTCTAGTTGAATTTTATGAATTTGCTCCTAAATGAAAACATGATTTTAACATAATAATTAAATATGTTTAAATTTAAAATAATTACACAAAATATATTTATTATATTTGTATATGTGTATACAAATTGTGAGCTGAGCTTAAATCGAATTAGTCATACAAGGACCTGCTTATGGGCTAAGTTGGGCTGGGCTATGATTTAAAAAAAATTTGAAATCTAAATCAAAGCATAATTTGATTCGGTTGAGCTAAACTGTAACTCAAAAAATTTTGAAATCTAAGCTAAAACTTGAACTTAACTTAACTTGATGGCTCGAAATATATAATAAAATATTTAAAAAATAATTTTAATTAATATTTTTATATTTTTATTATTAAATTTAAATAAAAATATTATTTTAATTAATAAATAAAAATAAAAAATTTATTCAAATTTAATCAAAATTAAATTTAATTCATCAAGTCAAGCAGACTATCCGACTTTTAAACGATGCAGGGTCACCCTTCATTTTTTTGATGCGTCTCTTTGGGCTCGTAGCGTATTTGGGCATAAATTGGGTTTTATTTTTAATGTCTCATTACATGCATTCCATTTGATTATCATGTTTTTCATGAATATATATCACCTAATAGGCATTCTATTTTTTTTATTCTATTTAATTACACAACATATGGCTAAATTTTTAATAATATTTATCTAAATATAATATAATTAGTCATTCATTATCTATTAATATTATAAAAAAATTAATTGAATTTGTGTCATACGTTACTCGAACACTAATTAAATCAGTAAAATTACGTATAAATTAAAATATAATTATAATATAAATAGAAATATAAATATAAATATAAATTAAGGTGTTTTAGTCTTTTAATTTTGACAAAATAATTATCCGCTTCTACTTAAAAAGCTATCTATTTTTAAAAAATAACCTAAATTTTAAAAAAATTACACACTCAAATTTTTTTACGTAATATTTTATCTACCGATAATAGAAAGCTGCCCACTTATTTCTTTTCTAAAAAATAACTATCTACCGTAAAAAAAATTACCAATTTTTGTTACATATTAATCTAATAATCTTTTTAATTTTATTTTTAAAATATTTTTGATAATATATTAAAAAAATCTTATATATTATTTCTTTTTGGGCATAAATTGGGTTTTATTTTTAATGTCTCATTACATGCATTCCATTTGATTATCATGTTTTTCATGAATATATATCACCTAATAGGCATTCTATTTTTTTTATTCTATTTAATTACACAACATATGGCTAAATTTTTAATAATATTTATCTAAATATAATATAATTAGTCATTCATTATCTATTAATATTATAAAAAAATTAATTGAATTTGTGTCATACGTTACTCGAACACTAATTAAATCAGTAAAATTACGTATAAATTAAAATATAATTATAATATAAATAGAAATATAAATATAAATATAAATTAAGGTGTTTTAGTCTTTTAATTTTGACAAAATAATTATCCGCTTCTACTTAAAAAGCTATCTATTTTTAAAAAATAACCTAAATTTTAAAAAAATTACACACTCAAATTTTTTTACGTAATATTTTATCTACCGATAATAGAAAGCTGCCCACTTATTTCTTTTCTAAAAAATAACTATCTACCGTAAAAAAAATTACCAATTTTTGTTACATATTAATCTAATAATCTTTTTAATTTTATTTTTAAAATATTTTTGATAATATATTAAAAAAATCTTATATATTATTTCTTATTGAATTAACGAAATATCTCTATTTATAATGATAAACCATTTGATAGCTTGTTTTTTTTTTTTTTCCTTTTTGCTATTCGTAATATTTTCTTTTCTCCTCACATTGAAGTATTACTAACTCTTTTTTATTTTTTTTCACTTTTTTTTTTAATTTTTATTTTATTAACCTTTTTTTATATTTATTGTGTTAACCTTTTCATTAATATTTATTTTTATTATTTATAACTTTTATAACTCAATATATATATACAAGTAAAAAACATCCGACAAAATTCTAAACAAAATCTAAACCACACTCGCAAAAACCTTTGAAAACAAAGCAAACCGAGAATAAGGGAATACGTGATAGGAATACCGACATGGCAAGAGACAGCTGCTTGGCTCGCGTCACGGCCGGCGTTGCAGTTGGAGGCGCTGTTGGCGGCGCCGTTGGTGAGTTTCCAATTCTTCCACCACTCACTAATACCCTAAACCTCATTGTTGCTCTGTTTTAGGTACTGAAAAATCGAAAAAAGAAATAATAAACTTGTTTCAATTACAATGACAATAACAATACTAATTATTTATCGTTTTCTTGAAATATTACAAAATGCATAAAATTATCTGTTGTCGGTTAATTCACTGATTTTGAAACCGAAATATGTTTAAATTCCTAAACTTTAGGGTTTTTTAAACATAGAGTAAGTATTTAGATAGTAATTTATTCTCTCTTTTTTTTTTTTCTGATTTTAATTCACAGTATTGATAATTGGCAAATGAAATTATTAATGAAAGAAAAACCCAGGAAGTCAAACAAAAACCCGGAAAATTGCTTCTTTTCTGAACTTTTTTTGGTGATCAAACAGAAAAAGCAATGGTTGTGTTGATGAATTTTGATTATCTAATTACTTGTTATGAGCTTTTTTTTTTTTGGGTCATTGTTGATTATCTGATTCATATCATGGTTTTGATGAATTAAATGAAACCAGTGTTTATGCTTCACTAATTATTGAGAACATTCAAAAAGCAATTGTCTTGTTGAATATCGTGTTTATACCATCCAGGAATTTTCTTGTTTGATAATATGTTTCAATTGGTAAGTTAAATTGCCTGGTTATTCCGGTAAGTTTCGGAATTTAGAACAGCGCCATTGTTACTTATTTTTTTGGCATATGTCAATGAACATTGCACTTTGGCTACTTCTAAACATAGAGAGGTAGCCCTCTCTTATTCTAGAAATCCCGAACTATCCTTACCTAGACTTTCAAACTTGGTGCCTTCAGTCGGCAGTTCAAGTTCTTTCCATTGGGGACTTGGTGCCAGAGTCTGATGCATTTGCACTTAATAGACAACTATCGAGAACTATACTACGCCGACTCTTCATTTACGTTGAAGTATCCGTTTTCGACACCCATGTCTGACTCGCATTCGGAAATGGGTATGGGGACTATGATCCTCTAAATATATGAAAAAAACCTTAGAAAAAATAGAACATACCCGTGTCGGACACATACCCTTGTCTGACACTTAACTCTGAGTCTGAGCAACATAGATTGAGAAATAGCAACACTACTAGTTTGTACTACATTTGGTAATTAAAGAAGAGGCAGTATTCTGGGCTAATGTACTCCAAATTTTCAGACATTTTAGAAGGATAAGGTGGATGATTAGGAGGCGAATTAGATGATGCTAGAGAGGAGGATCACGGGACAGGGTCCGCATATAGCAACTTTTGATCTTTGTTGCAAGTATTCCTTTCTCAAATCCGTTATTTTTGAGATGACTCTTTTTAATGATTCAGTGCATCATGTTTTGGTACATATCTTTGTTTTTAATATTTTCTTTTACAACTGTAAATTAGGTGCATTTATGTGATTTTTTGCTTGTGCAGGCGCTGTCTACGGGACTTATGAGGCTATTAGGTACAAGGTATTGTCCAATATTTTACTTTGATCTCAAGATATGAAATCATGTTGAGTCCATGTTCCAATTTATATTTTTGTGGATAACTTACCACCCGAATCACAAGTAGTGATGAAGCTTCCATGGATATACGATCCATAATTCTATAAACTTTACAAAGAGATATGCCATGCCTTGGTTTTTTTTCCTTCTTGGTGACAGAATTAGTTAGAGTTAGGTATCTGGCCATGTGACTGCTTAAAATGGGTTTTTCAACAGTTTTGAATCCTATTGCATTTCACATTACTGTTTCGCTTTGAGATCTGATTGATTTGTGCTTCATGTGAGCTAAGGGCAGTTCGATAATTTAGATTCTAGACTTAAATAATTCTCTGTTCATGTGACATCTCGGTGATGACTGAGGGTTTTCTTTCTCTTTCTTTTTTTTTTTTTTTTTCCCTTCTTGTTAAACTTGTGCCTGTCTCTAAACAAAATTATGTTCTTTCTTCTCGACTTGGTAAACTTATTTTACATGATACATATTTTTGGAAAGCTGCGTTGCATTAACTGCTGTGTCTTTATAAATGTAAAAGTTCTAAAAGGATATGGTCTGTGAAGCTTTGCTTCAGTTTTGGCAACAGGTCATTTTGTTTCGGTCCTTGATGATTGGATTCGGGCTTTTGGATTGCAGCATATCTTCAATTCCTTTGTCAGGGTGTACTCGCATGAATCAATAAGTTACTGAAAGAAAAAGTTCTTTGAGACAAGAAAATTGCTTTCGAAGTAGTTACTTGGTTTCTTTACTTCAGCTCTCCAGAGAGTTGCTTTCTTTCACCGCTTTTGTAAGAATTATACATAGCCATAGAGATCGAGGATAAGGACATATGGGGCAAATGAAATGTCCTTAAGTAACACAACTAGTTTGCTGGGAATGGCATTGGCAGATTTAATGAGAACCCGAACATTAATTTAAACGCTAAAAAGATGGGATCAGTTGAGGCTGATATCATCGTTTTGTATATACCTATTCATGCATTTGGATTTTCTTCGTGCGTATCAAGATTCATATTTTGGCTGAATGTGTAGGTCCCAGGACTGCTGAAGATTCGATATATTGGGCAAACCACACTGGGTAGTGCAGCGATATTCGGTCTTTTCTTGGGCGCTGGGAGCCTAATCCATTGTGGGAAGTCCTACTAACATGTGTAAGCCTCAGCTTTTGCTTTCTAGTTTGTCTCTCTTGCCCTGGTTGAAAAATTGAAAATTTATGACTTTCAGTGTTACATAAACATTTTTTGCTTTCCCTTTTTGCTTCTCTCGCATAAAGCCAAAATATGCGCAGAACCATAAATCATTCTGCCTTTCGTTTCTGTATGATCATAGTGGAAACATTTACTAATGACCAGCAGCCTATTAGTTTTTTTTTTTGTTTTTTGAAAATCGGGTTTGGACCGAGTTGGGATTTTTTTTTTTTTTTTAATAATAGTTTCGGGTTCAGATATTAAATTTCTTAGAATATGCTTTTTTTATGATTAAATTCTTGTGTTAAACATTTGCAATTGTTGTGTTTGATTCTAGTTCTTTCTTTTGCCGCATTTTCCCTGCATTATATTTAAGTGTATAGCAATGGTTTCCGAAATTCAGTGTGAGTCGGGATCTAGAGTCTTAAGTAAAATCGGGTTTAAAGTAGGTTTTGGGTATTGGTATATGGAGGTCGGATCAAGGTAAGGAAAAAAACTGTCCCGTCCTGCCCATTGCCATCCAAAGGGGAAAGGGCATCGGACCACCTTTTTGCGCAGGATCATAGACGATAACTCAGGATTTTGCTAATGGATATTATAAGATATACTTTTTAAGGTTACTATATATAGTAGTATTTATATCAATTGCATTAAAAACAATGAACAAAGTTGTCAAAACTTACATCTAATAAATTGTTATTATTGTAAATAATATATTGATTTGCCTTTAAAATGTTTGCAATCATTCTTTATTGACTCAACTTTTCTGTTTAAAAACAAAATGTTAGAAATGAAGATATTTACCACTGTTGAAAAAACCAGATGGACCAGTCAAACTCTAGTCCGGTCCAATACATGTTATAGAATCGGGAATTTAGGGAACCGGTGAAAAACCAACTGAACCGATAAAAATGGGCCAAAAGATCGAGAAAAAAAATTAAAAAAAAAAACCAAATTTAAGCACATTTTTACTATATTTAAAAAAAATAATATATTTTATGTAATGAGATTTTTATTTTATTATATATATTTTTATTAAGTATTTATTATATGTAATATTTATTTAATATTTTAATAAATAATTCTTTTCAATCAGTTCAACTCTCTGACCAAATGTATTGGTGACTTAGAAGTTTTACCGATTTGACTTTCGATTTATTTTTTTTTTTAACATTGGGTGTAAGCCACTTATTTATGCTTCTTTTAAGCAGATTCTTTAGACCAATAAATTGCAAATCATGTGTAACATGGCATCCTTTTAGATAAGATTTATGAAGAAATAAGTCATATAAAATTATTGTGTTTCTTTTATTGGTCTCTCATGCATTGATTTCTTCCAATAAATCACTAACCACATTATTCAATTTAGCTGTAAAGTGTATGATTTTGCAGACCAACAAATATTCCTTTGAAAATCATATTCTAAAATTTAAAAAGAAAATTGAAAAGAAAAGAAAATGCTTAAATAGTGGTTTTTTCTAAAGATCGTAGTTTAGGAATAAGAGAAATGATTGCAGATGTTTGATATTTGAACTTTATACATGTTGGATACAACTTTTTACACGTAATTGTATGAATCAGTTAAGCAAAATTTTTGATTCTAACTCAATATTGTTTGATTTGTACTGTTCAGAAGCTTATTGATATTATTATTTGCAAAGAAAATTAATTTAGATCCTAATGTTATCTGGTTGTTTGATAAAGAAAGCGGAAAAGTTTAGGCATTTGTTAAGGTTTTCAAAATGAAATATATATATATATATATAACTATTATTTTTTAAAATTTTTGAAAATGATTGATTTGAAGTAAAATCTTTTTTTTTTCAAAAAAAAAAGTTTTTGATTGTTAAAATGTAAACTTTTTCAAGGATCGAGTCGAAGTTAGAGCTTTAACATTTTTGTTTCAAATTGGTCCAGTTTGACTTAAAATTATAATTTTAAATTAAAATAATAAATTTTTATTTAAATTTAATCATAAAATATATAAATATTAATAAAAATATTTTTAATATAATAAACAGTAATTCAAGTTTAAACGAATGGATTTGAGCATGTCAAATATTAAAAAAAAAAATTAAAGACACGAGCCGACTTAATTGATGTGCTATTCTACAAAAACCCATTAATCAGACTCAAATAAAATTTATTGACAAGCTGCTAATGTCGTAAGCAATTTCAATATAGCCAAATTTGGCAACTTGTCACTGTCTATGTGGCCAAACTTTGCTTACTAATTGTTGGTAAATTCCTCCAATTTGAATTTTTAATGAACGTTAGGGTTCGTGATAACGATTTGGTTCATATTGAATTTTGAAAAAATTTATAGTTGTTGTGCATTATTTTGGATTTTTGAAACCAAATCAAAACTAAACCTAAAACTGTAAAAATTCAAATCAAATCAAATTGAATTTTATTAGCTCGAGTAGGTTCTGTTCGTTGGTTTTTTAAAATTTTAATAAATATATTTTATATAGTATTTTTAAGTTTTTTACACTAATTAAAAAAATTAAATATTTATTTTATATTATAAAAAATTAAAAATTAAATAAAAATAGAATTTGGTTCGGTTTGGATAATTATAGTTTTTTAATTTGTGAATTAAAACTCGAACCGAATTGAATATATATCATTTATATCCAAACTGAAATTTGAACCGAAATTGAACTGAGTATTACGGTTCAAATCGATTTTCAATTTTTTCGGTTTTTCTACTCAATCGTAGTTTGCTAGAGGTTTTCCCTTTCCATTTTAGATTTGGAGTCTATTATGGGTCGGATCAAGGTGGGGTAAAATAAAAAATTTTTCGGCCTAAATCTGATTTAAAAGCCTTTTTAATATTTAAAATATATTAAAATATTAAAAATAATTTTTATATTTAAATCTAAATAATAATAATAATAATTCATATTGGACTAATTCAAATTACTGAAACCTATTCCAAACAATCCAATTACGATCAAACCTTTTTGGAGTTGATGGGTAGTTTGGATCTTAAATGGATTGTTAATTGAATATAATCACAATCATTTAGTTGCCAATTTTTTTCCTTACATTTTCTCTAAAGGTCTGATTGAACCTTTACCATGATTTCAAGTTGGCAAAGAATTTGCAGCAATTTTATATTATATAACA
>JAQSVH010000010.1:23242760-23255603 GCA_029448705.1 Adansonia digitata | reverse complement strand
CATATCTGAATATGGGTATGGAGATATGACACTTTTAAGATCTTGCAAATATATGGAAAAACTTAGAGAAAATCGAGCATATCTATGTTGGACACATGCTGTATTTGACACTCACACCTGAGTCCAAATAACTTAGACTGTTTGATGTTTATTTTTCTTAATTTCATTTCAAATTACCAAATCAATTACTTTCCACATTATGGAGTACTAGAGACCAGTCAATATGATACAGGGATGCAACGCAAAGCATAGTCTTGTTTTCTTATTCACATAGATCTATGCCAAAGGAGAAAAAAGATTGCATGCTATGTTGCTCCGACTTTTCATTTTTCGTACCCACTTTCGATGCTCGTGCCCAACTCATATCTGGGTATAGGTATGGGATATGACCATTCAAAGACTCTTCAAATACATAGAAAAACTTAGAAAAAATTGAACGTACCAGTGTCATACATATATCTATATCCGATTGGCTCTTCTGTTTCTGCCATTGCTAGAGGGTTCTGCTGTTCATGGTGCTCTCATTTTTTTCCTTTTCCTGGTATCACTGATTGCGTTGTGTCTTGCAGCGGAGGGCATAACCCATCATACATGTACCGGCTGATTGCGGATTATTATTCTGCTGATGATCTTGTACTGCAACGAAGATCTACTTCAGGGAATTAATTATAGTACTGAGATACACCGGTAAGTGCTTTTTGATCCCACGGGTTATTAGTTCGTGCTTATATGCTCAAAGTAACAGTCCCATGTTAATATTTTAAACTGTAAAAGCATGTATTTGTTTTTTGGAATATTTAAAAAAAAAACAATGGATTAATAGCTTAATGCAAAAGCCTCTGCTTAGCTTCAAACTCGATCCACGCATAGAATTTGATCGAATATCTTCTGCAAGCTCAACTTTCAGATTACTTATGATGTCTGTATGTGGAGAATATAGAAGTTCAAGTCAGAGATTATGAAACTGCACTGAGCATTATTACTGCTGGAACAAAATTTGTTAAATCAATCAATAGAAATTCGTGGAATCGACTTTGCGAAACTCGACGACGGAAGTCATTTTTGTGATTAATTGAGAGATAGTAGAAATGCAGTGGGAGAAAAAGAGAAAATCAATTGAAGGTAAGTCTTTTGTATCGCTATGAAAATTCCTCATTATAATATCCTGCTGTACTCATTGATGAACTACTGTTGTATTGTATTACATTTGGCTTGAAACTTGATTCTATTGCATTTTACTTCAAACTTTCAGATATTTTGAATAATCTTGATATAGAAGCAGAAACTTTGGCTTCTTTCTTTGTTTTTTTTTTTTTTTTTTTTGTTGGGGTGGGGGGTGGAGAGAGAGAGAGAGAGAGAGAGAGAGAGAGAGAGAATGAACTCACATGGTTTAGTAGGTTTAGGTAATTAATCCTCCTTTTGGCAAAATAGTTAAGAGGCACCCCAGTGCAGGTGGGCACACTGGTTGTGGGTGTGCCGCCAACTACTCTGTTTTGGTTTGAGGAAAATTAATTCAGGTCAATCATTGTCTAGTTGAGTTCGAGTTATCGAGCGAATTGAATATAAATCTTAATATTTTATTTGAATAGTTTGTAAGTTTAATTAAGCTTTTTACTTTTGATATTTATATTTAGTATTGAAAATTTTGAATTTGAACTTGATCACAAATAATCAACTAAATGAGCTTAATTGAGTGATTTTGAACAATTAATTTTTATCTTAAATGAAGTTCAAATTTGAAAATCGAAACTCAATTGCGCTCAAGTCGAGTCTCAGAATTTGAGTTCAGCTTGATTCCTTACGTCCCTAACAAGATAATGAGAATTTGAATATTTTTTAGAGTTAGATTTCAATTGGTTCGATTGATTTTTCAATTTTGATCGATTTATTTGATTTTTAAATTTCTAAAATGAACCAAATCTTCACCCTATTCCCAATCCCAAATCAGGAATAACCAACAATTAAGAACTTAAATTTGTCTTTTCAAACTACATATATATATGTATACATATAAAGGAGATAATTATTTCATACATTAACAGTGAGATGAAAAAAAATTTATTTATATATTTTTATTTTTTAAATATACTTTGCAAAATACATATCATCTATTAATCTGCCTGGTTCTAGTCGGGCATAAAGATTATATATATATATATATAATTACAGCCTGAAATAAGAAAAAGATTGTAAATATTAAATTTAAATCTCAGATAAAAAAAAGTTATAAATATTAAATTCGAATCTTGAATCTATTAAATGTCATTTTTAAAAAATGATTATATAAGCTCAATAAATCAAGCTCCGGATTCTCACCACGAAGATATAAGCTATAAACTTAAGTTCATTATAGGAATTTCTGATTGGTTTATTCCTGAACTCCATATATCAGAAAGCTGTCAGTTCCTTTCCTATCAATTAATATATGAGAAATCCGATCTATGACTTAAAAAAGGATAATAACATGTACTTATATTAACTCCTAAAACAGAATAATGTTAAAAAAAAAATTATGCAGTTATTTTAAATCTTAGTCTACTCATTTAACCATTGAATTATAACATCCTTGATATATAATTTAAATCTAATAATGAATCAGATCGAACCGCAACCCGAAATTCATTTTTCAATCAAGCCTTGGGTGAGCACAAGCCAACTTGCAAGCTTATTTCAATGCTTAGATAATATTAAAATATCAAAAAAAAAATATTTTTATATTAATATTTATTAATTTTATAATTAAGTTTAAATAAAAAGTAATCACAATAATAGCAGAGTGAAAAAAAAAAATATCTATTCAAACATTGCCCAATATAAATCAAGTTTGTCAGATAATTCGACCATTGAGTAAGTTTAATCTAAATATAAACACAAGCATATTCATGATATGATTTTTGTTCCCTAATAAAAACTGGAAGTGCCTCTAAAACATTCAGTTCAAGCGAAAAGAAAAGGACGCTAAACATATAATAATGATATTATTCTCGTATGTCATACACGGAACTAATTAAAATTTTCAAAAACTGATAAGAAAACTGGTACTAATATTTATTAGGATGGCAGCAGATAATGCACTTATATTTCTCTGATTTTTTATTTTTTGTCAAACACCTGTGTCCGTTATTCATGTTTGACACATATTTAGATACGAATACAAAGATATGATTCCTGAAATATACGAAAAACTTCAAAAAAGGTCAAAACATTCCCGTGTTAGGTATCTGTATCTAGCACTAACCCGAATCACAATAACATAGGTAAAATATCATTATGCATCCATTCCATAATGAGTTTCAGCTCATGGAACTTGGAATTGGGTGTAAAGGAAGAAGCAGAAGTGGCAAAATATCGATCTGTCAAAATTATTAGGTTTAACAGAGTTCGGACGAAGTCGAATATCAAGCAAGGTTTAGATTAGATGACACAAATTGCACATTTACGTGTCGAACGAATACCCATATCTAATACTAATTTGAATTTGAGTAATATGAAATAATTCCTAGCTTAACACAGGATATTTAAAGTGATAAAAGAAAAAACGATGCGTCAAAAATTCCATAATGAGTTTCAGCCACTGGTAGCTTCGAAAAAGTGGCAAAGATATGCCCGCCAACACTTATTAGGTTTGAAAGAGTTCGATGACGTCGAATATCGAGCAGGTTTAGATTAGATGACACACATAAACAAGTTGTCTCCGAGGAGGAGGTCAGAGGCTAGACAGGAGGATGAATATTAGATGGTAGATACATATAACTAACATCGAACATCAAACACAAAGTACCTTTGCAGTTTTCGTGCATAGATGCCGATAAAAGATGTCGCTGGATTCTTGAAATGATAATGTTTTTAAGGCTCAAAGTCTTGTCATTCGATAAAGGTCCAGTTAAAGCTAAGATGATTTTCATGGCTCCACGATACGCTTGAAAGGATCACGTCATCTGACACGAAAAAAAATACCTTGGAATTGCCGGTAAATCCGTATGATAATCCAAAGTATGCATTTACTGTCCATGGAAGTATTAAAGGCTAAGATTACCTTTAAAGGAATTTCTGATTTCATTGCGAGGCCTCAACCTCGGCAGCTATGCCATCAGCAGGCCCATAGTTCGATGCATTCTCAGAAGTATCTATGCAAGGGCCGTTCTTAGATTGCTCCACATGTTGAGAATCCACCAATGGGGAAGGAACTTTTGATACCTGGTGGTGATGAGTGAGATCTTGTTTAACTTGTGAATTGTCCGATATGGTACCCATTGATGAACTCAATAAACCTGCAGAATTGCATTCAAATGGGAACTTTGAGGAAGCAGGTGATTCAGGCATCTCGGGATGCTTTCCCAATGACTCCAGTGGTCGATGGAATAGTAAATGAGCAACAGTACGGTCAATGGGATTGGTCTCCGTTTCCGCATCGGACATCCTGTACAATTGTATTCAAGGAAAATAAGATGACTGAAGCTTTCAATGCAGTATAACCTATCATATATTCAAACATGGGTATATGGGTATGGTCCTTCAAACATATGGGAAAACTTACAAACATTAAGCATGCCCGTGTCGAATAAATACCATATCCAACACTGGACCCCGAGTTTGGTAACAGAGTCCTAAAGGCATAAAATGCTGCATGAAGGGTCAAAGATGGATACTTAAAAAGAAGAAGAAGAAGAAGAAGCTGTTGATTCAGGGAAAAACCCGAAAAGTTTAGGAGAATGACTTTAAAATGATATATATATATATATATATATATATAAAGAAAGAAGTGAAAACCACATTAATGCTTTCAAGTTTCGAGTTTATTTAAGATGACTGGATCACGGAGACTGACGAAATTTTGGTAGAGAAGCAGATAATCCATAAACATAAATAAGTAATAAGCATGTACCTCTTTAACTTACACAAGGAATAAATATGTTACACGGACTCGTCATTTTTTCTAAAGTTCCCATGTGCAACACATATTCGGACATGAGTATGAGGTATAATCCCATGTCGGACACATGTCAAAGAAGGATAAACAAGATGAAAGAAAAAACGAGATGCTTAACTGAAATTACATGCACACAAAAGGAATGTGCTGTTATCCTTCCATGGCTGAATCTCATTTAATGGAAAAGTTGGGAAACGGGAGTCATATTTGACCGACAAATGGACACGAAAGAGGTTTTGAGTTCTTCAAAATTTTGGCTGTAAGAGAGATGTTCAGAATTAAAAAAAAAAATCATTTAAGAAAATTATGGTAATTTGCCATAAGACTATAAATTAAAGAGAAAAAAAGTATATCTCAAAAAGAAACTCATGATCTATGTTGCTCCAACTCTTTCATTTTTCTTGTGAGTACTCATGTCTAATATTGAGATATGACCTCCAAAGACCCTCTAAATACATGGAAAAACTTTAAAACATTTGAACATATCCATGCTGGACACATATCTGTATCCGACACTTACGCCCGAGTCCAAATAACATAGCTTATGACAGCAGATCATTAACCAAAAAAATTCACTTAATTGGAGAATTTTCTTCTTAGTCAACAGAAAATGCAAGAGAGATACTAAGGCCTTAAAATTTGTCGACTTATAAAGCAAGTTCCGCACCCAAAAAAAAGTTTAATGCACCTCTTTTTTTTTGCTATATTTTCCGTCTTGCTAAAATATTCATTGATGCTCTATGTTACTCAGACTTGGATGTTCATATCGGACACAAGTATGTTTAATTTTTTTCAAGATATCCATGTACTTAGAGGGTCTTTAGAGGATCATATTCCCATATCCATGTTCAGATATGCATAAGTCAAGAAATATGAAAAGTCGAGCAACATAACTGATGCCTCCATAAGTCAAAATTCAGCCATTAACAGTGCAACCCTTTGGTAGTCAAGTGCTATTTAACATAAAAAGAGTTGGACTTTTTGAATTAAATATAAATGCGGCGGCATCGAGTTTACTAACCTGTTAGGGTCCTTATTTTCTTCCTTTGCAACTTTATTTTCATACCTGCTACTTTTGTTAGTGCTGCTTGTGTCACTAGTATAATGTCTTTGCATCACGTTTTGAGCCAACCGGAACAAGCTATCTCTTATGCAAAGTCTAATTCTCACATCCAACTGCAAAAATCAATTTGCCGGTGTCACTAATTCCTTATACAGTCTGCAAGGGGGAAAAAAAACCTTCACTGGTAAGTCAAGCATACCTTTGCAATTATATCTTGCAGCTGATAAAGCACCGTATCCTCCAGCCAGACGTCATCAATCACAACAGAGACCGTATTAGAATCATCTTGCTCTAGAGGCGAGTTTGGGTCAAAAGAGGCAAGAGTGCTAAGGTCTTCAACATCAGCCCCCTCGATGTGCTGGAATTTATTTTCTTGAGTAGATTTTTGCATGACAGAGTGATTGGTACAAGGAGCCTGATGAGTAAACTGCTGTTGTTGCTTCTGAATGGCAAGCAGCGCTTGCATTTGTTGACGCCGCCTCAGTTTTTCGATTTTTTCCTGAGGTGTCATGCTCGAGGGTTTGGCGGCAGCCTCAACTGATCCTTTTACATGATTCGCCTTGCCCAAGGAAATACCATAACAAGGAAGCAAGGATTGCTGATTAAATTCCCCGGACTGGAGGTCGGACAAAACAGGTATTGCAGGATATTGGTTTGAAACATTCCCGTACGCAGAAGGGGCTACAAATGAATCGGAGATGTGCTGGTACTGTGGCAAGTCAGATCCTCGAAGCTGCCTCTGCGGATTCACAACTGAGGTTGCCAACTTATTCTCATATTGTGCCAATGTGTTTCCAGATGGAGTCCAGGTGCCGTATAAATCAGGTACTAGTTTTGCCTCACCTATTTCTTCAGGGTTCTTTTGAAATTTCAAAGGCCTTTTCATCTTAGAAGCCTGCACAAAGAAGTATTAAACTAAAAATAACACATTGGCATCTTTAAGGGAATGCCTAAATTAATAATGCCAGTAAATTTACGAAATAAGTTATATTGCCTATTCAGTGCATTCCCCGGGAGGACAATTTTACTGCTTGAGTTTGGCTCGGCTTGGGTTACACCACTAGCGTCTACCAAAAGCTTGAATAAAATTTAAAACTAACATTGCCACAAGGGGGCTTGAAAGATATTTTCTGTCTTTACCCGATAGCACATAATCGCAGTTAAAATGTCAGAGTTAAATATAACATCATAAATTATAGGAGAAGAGTCAGTTTCTGCTGAGACAAGTTTCATCGGATTATAGAGATCTTCCATGAACTAATAATACCAAGCCAAACCCACTAATTTTCAGGCACCTAATAAATAAAATTCAATCCATCTATCTTGTTTATAGATAACAAATTCATCTATTTAATATAGAATACAAGAAAGGTTCCATCAACTTACTCCTGTAGTTCTGTAAATGCACAATAAATGAGATATCGTAAAACTTGCAATTACCAGGACCATGGAAAACAGTATTTTATTCTAAATCTTGAAGAGAAATGTAACAAACCAAAGATAATTTGAATAATTTAATTTAAAAGTATGATAGGAATACCTTATTAGCCAAGTCATCAGGGGTCGTAACTTTTTCGGCAGCTGGATGAGACAATGAAGCAACGGTTTTCTCCGCAGTTTCCACATTTGTCTGTGAAAGTGTGAAAAATAAATTACGTTATCACTTTGGTTCGACTGACTATGTTGAAAGCATATGTAACAAAGAATTGATCATACTGCATGTTGATATTTCACACCTCTTCCTCAATTAAGGAATTTCTTTCATCTCTGGGAAATTCCACATTATGCAGACCGTGAGATGTGGAACCGTCCGGTTTACCGTAGCTAAGGGCCAATGACTGATTATCTTCTTGTTCATATTCACTTTTGACTTCAAAATGCTCAGATGTGCTCCGTAAGGCTCCTATCCCGAGATCAGGAGAGTCCACAGTCGTAGGAAAGGATTTTCCCGGGCTGCTTGTTACCTGTTTAGGTGAGGACCATAACTCATACGCATTACCAAGACTTAAGTTGCCAAATATCGGGTCATCATTGCTGCAAAATCATCACTTGTGAGAATATTGGGTCCGATAAATGCCCATAGTATATGACAAAAAGCAGAAACAAGGAAAGGAACATTATGATCGGAGTTCTCTTTTTTCCCCAGAAAGGGGGCAGTGGTATAAAATTTTCAAAGTCAAATTTCAACAAAAATAAAGGGTCATCTATGTGAAGAAACCGAAGGTTGCTCCGTGCTGACAAAATTTATCAACTTTATGGTTACTTACCGAGTCAAAAAGGAAACAAGGGAACCATACTACTTGCCTGACTGCAGGAAAATACCAATCTTCCAAACTAGATTCTCACAATTAAGGTATATGAATCGTGCTTTACCTAAAAATCTGATCAAGATCATCGAAACTTCCGATGTTAGCCCAGCTGTAGTCAACAAAATCACCATGTTCTTTACCTTCACTCGGATTTTGAAAATTTTCAGGATCTTTGCTAAGTTCAGTTGTCTCAGCTGTTAAGAGAAGGTTGATAATTATGGTTATAAAACAATAAAGAAAAAAGAAAAGCTATTAGCTTTAATCTGAATATCTTACATTCTCACCATTTTTTGAGCCACATTTAGTTACTTCAACCAAATTGTTAGAGACTTCGCTACCCATGGAATCCCGATCGGTTTTTGCTGCATGAGGTAAAGATAGCTCCGGTGACGAGCCAATGCCAAATCCTGAGGAGCCGATCCCTCCATCTGTATCAAAATTCGAACTGCCTTCCAACTTTTTTCCATGAAGATCAACTTTATTAGCAGGTGTCATTTGCTCGTTAGACTTTATGGTTGCAGTTTCTTGGCTCCATTCTTTCTTACCACAACAGTTTTCACTTCCCTCTTGATACGGTACTATACAGTCATCAGTCTCAGTGGCCTCATCCCATATTATATTTGTTAGCTGAAAATATATAACCATTGATATCACCATCTAAGAAGGTGTGTATATATATAAGCAATCAAAATAATGATAACCTATGTTACTTAGACTCAGCTGGGAATGCCTGATATGGATATGTGTTTGACACAAATATGTTCAATCTTTTCTAAGTTTTCCATGTATCTAAACGGTCCTTGGAGGATCATATCCTTATACCCATGTTTAAATATATGTTGGACACTGGTACTTTAGAAAAAAATGAAGAATCAAAGTAACATAGCTGATGGCGATAATTTAACCACAGCAAAAAGATAGAAATCATTTAGAATTCTTAAGATACCAAAAGGATACGTTACAAATTTCTTGACTGAAAATTATGATCAATAATCTTCAAAGTTTTTCAAACTAACCAAGATAATTACCTTGTTAACTTGTGTCCATCGTATACGGGTATATGTTTGACTTTGACAAGGGTATATTTAATTTTTTTTTAAAATTTCTTTTCATGTATTCGGAGGATTCTTGGAAAGTCATATTTACATGCCCATGTCTAAATACGTTTTGAACAATGGTACTTCCAGAATACTGAAAAAGCCCTTCTGCTCTAAAATCAAGGTCTTAAATAGTAAATTTTTCCAGCTCTAAGCTCATTAAGTTACTTTAAGTCGGTTTTGGTCTCGGATTAAGGTGCAGTTTCTATTGTATCCAGTGACTGATACACCAATTCTGAATCCTAGTTAAGTTCCATCAAACATAATAACCATAAGTTTTATATCTCTACAACGTTATAGCAATTTAAAACTTTGGGTTTTCTCTTGATCTTTATTTCAATATTCTTTCTTTAAGAATTTTCTTGGTTCCTCAACTTTAGAGTGAAATTCCTTCCATTACACACCCAGCTCCCTCCCCCCTTCCTGCCTACTTCTAAATTCTTTCCAAATACTGATCATAATGTGTTCAATTTTACACCATTCGATCTTTATTTCATCTAGTTTTCGGTTTTCGAGCTAAGTTAAACAAGAGGTTACACTACAGAGAATAATGCTCCATAAACATAAACCATTTACGTACTAGCAAAGCAGTTCACGGCTGGTTGATCTTGATTCCCATCTTTCACTGTTTCTAGCTCCTTAGATTCTTTATAATGAATTGTTCTAATACCTGATAAAAACCAAAGCTCCATGTTTGCCCTATAAAACAATCCTTGAAAAATTTTGTAGACTAAAGTTCGTCCTAAGGATTCCTCAGTTCTAGTACTGCTTATCACATTTACCTTGCTTTCCAAGATCTCTAAGATTAACCTCATTCCCATGTTAAGTATTTGAACTCTTCTTTACCAAAACCTCCTAGACTATCTATGTTACTCGGACTCGGGTATAAGTATTGGATACGAGTATGTGTCTAATATTGGTATGTTGAAAACTTTCCATGCTTTTTCATGTATTTGGAGGATCCGTGGAGGGTCATATTCTTGTACTCACATCTGGATATGTGACATGAGTGTTGGATATGAGTACTTCTAGAACAACAACAAGTAGGAGCAACATAGTAGACTGCTACTTTTGGTTTCATCTCAAGCAAGAAAAAAGATTGCTTATGAAGCACGAGCACTTTGGCTAAGGGAGTGTACAAGTGTAGAACACATGTCCAACATAGAATAATACATGTCGGACACACAAGAACACGATTAAAACATAATTAAGACATGATTAGATATGTTCAGACACAACTAGACACATCCAGAAACGATGAATTTTTTTTTTTCTCCGAAATATGGAATCGATGGTGTCTCATTTTAAGGTTCAAAATTTTAATCCAAATATAATTTTTTAAAAAAAAATTAAAAAACTATTTGCATGTTAATATTTAATTAAAAAATATCAATTTTATATTTTATTATTTATTATTTATAAAAATAAAATATATATATTTTTTATTGGTGTCTCCTGCCTCAACCACATCCCAATGTTTTTAGAAATTCCTGTGTGTGTCCACCATATTAGTGTGGTACTCGTATTGCGTGTATGAATACGTACTTCCTAGAAGATTGCATTTTTTATGCAAGAAATTCCGAAGACCCATAATTTTGCATAATATTAATCGCTAATAAACAAAAACCAAGTGCTCGATGTATCGCCCAATAAAAATACTTCAATATGTAAAATGCTACGAAGAACCCTAAGTGCAAATCTTAAAGGTACTATTTTCATAATATATATATATATTTTTAAAAAAAGTTTCTTTTAAGGATTAATTAATTATTAATTTAAAAAAGTTTTTTTTTTCCATTTAATCTTACTAAATTAAAAAAAATGTTTTTTTTTCTATAAATATCGCCTTAGGTATTAGTTACTATAAATGAGATTCCGACAAAGTCTTAATCGAAACCATTTCCTTGAATAGAAACCTTAAAAAACCCCAAGCAGTCTAAGCAATTCCTCTCCCCCCCTCCCCCACCCAACCTCCCCCAAAAGAAAACCCAAACACAAATTTTCTTTTAAATTTATTCCACTTAATTTAAATTTAATAAAAAAACAAAAAAGAAATTAAAAACGTGTAATTTTCTTCATTTTATATAACGAAATTCCCAGAAATTATTAAAAAAAAAAAAGAAGTCATTTATTATTTTAAGAAGAAAAAGTTAGATCTAATTACCTCTTCGTCGTTCCAATCAAACATCTCTAAAGAAACGGCAGCGAATCACGAATCCAATTCCGAATCCAAATTCAAAAGCACCGTCTAAAATTACTCCACACATCGCCAATTTTTCGCCAAAAAAGAAAAATTTAAACGAAATATAAAACAAACTACAAAGAGAATAAATAAAACATACTCAAAAAAGATTAAAATTAAAAAATAAAATTAATTTCTTTATTGGGAAAATAATAAGCAATGAAAAGAGTTACAGAGTAGAACACAAAACAGCTAAAGAGAGAAAGAGAAAGGAAGAAAATAAGAACAGAAATTATTTTAAAAAAAATTGTCTGAGGGATGGTGGGACCCAGTTTACGAGAACTGACGTGGCAGGTGATTGGTGGAAAAGATGACACGTGTAACGTGGCGTATCTAAAGATGTGGTTAGGAATAAGCCGATCTGTTGCTGGGTCGTGATAGGGCAGCTTTTTTGTAACACAAAAAACGAAGTTCCGTTTTTGGGTCGAATTGCATTTCCACCCTTTATCCGTTTACTTCTTTGCAAATACCCAATAATTGTGTTTTTTATTCTTAGTCGTTTGTAGTTTCAATTTAAGGTTAAATACTTACTTGGTCTATGTAATTTAGTCAGATTTTTAATCTGACATTTAAAGAAAAATTATCATCTTGGCAGGTAAACTTTTATTCTATCAAATGTGTTGGTTTTTTGATTACATCGTTAGTTAAACACTAATGTGATAATTAATAATTAATAAGAGTGTGATAAGTGACAAAAAAACTACATTATTAGCGCAACATCATCATATATTTGAAAAAATTTTGTGTTGATTTGGCACTGATAACGTGGCATTTTGTTAAATATTAAGTTCACATTGACTATTGACTACTACATCAACATTTGACTTACAGTGTTAGCCTAAAGGGCCAACATGCTTAACGGAATAAAAGTTTAAGTACCAAGTTAACAATTTTTCTTTGTATATCAAACCAAAAATTAAGCTAAAATACAAGGACTAAATTAATATTTAACCTTTCAATTTATTGCAATTTATATTACTAAAGCTTTGATTGAATTTTGTGTAACTAGTTAAAACGGCATAATAGATAATTTATATTTATAAAAAAATTTATAAGTAATGTATTATTTTATTAATAATTAGGTAGAGTAATCATTTTTTTTATAACTTTTAAAATTATATTTTTAACTTTAATTAAAGCTTTTAAGTAAACTTGATAAGTTTAGACACGATAAGAACATATGACACATTTAATAAATATCA
>JAQSVH010000010.1:23211331-23224431 GCA_029448705.1 Adansonia digitata | reverse complement strand
CTCCAAAAACTTTTCAAATATATGGGAAAACATAGAAAAAAAAATGAATACACCCTTGTTAGACATATACTCATATCCGATACTCACATCCGAGTTCGATTAATAGAGATCTATAAAACAATATTTTATGACTCAGATACTGTTTTCTTTTGTGGGATAATTGAAGAACATGCAAAGTTGACATCATTCATTAAGCATCAATTTGAATATTTGCATCATAAACGCAAATCATACAAAATTAATGAATGAAAATGAAAAGTGTGGTATAATAATATCTTACTCCAACTAGGGTGTGATTATGGAATACGGATGTGTCAAGCATGGATATTCAATTTTTTTTTAAGTTTTTCTATGTATTTAAAGAGTACTTAGAGGGTCATATTCAATATCCGTATACCGTGTTTGGATAAGTGTTGGATATAGGTGTCATACATGAATACTTCAAGAAAATAAAAAGTCAGAGCACAACATATCTATAATAAGCCATGCTACTAGGACTTGGGTGTGAGTATTGAAAACTAGTTTGTTTCTAACACAGGAATGTTCAATTTTTTTTTTTTTAAATTTTTCCACATATTAAGAGGGTCCCTGGAGGGTCAATCCTCCTATGAATGTCAAATATGGATACTTCAAAAAAATAAATAGTCGGAGCAACAAAAGCTATAATATGTACCAAAAAAAAAAAGAATATGAAGATAAAGAGAGCTTACTTGAGAAGATACAAGACTAGCAAGATGCGCAGGCAAATTCTTAGGATGACTAAAAGATTCACCAATTTCATCAAGCAAGGACCCCGATATCAAGCTCAAAAAGAAAACATTTCCCAACAGAAAATAGAAAACCATGTTGCAAGCTTTGATCTCCTCCTTGCTCTTTGAGATAGAGCCACTCAGTTTAGCCATACGAAGCATTGCAAATGGAATAATGTATAGGAACCCTTTGAGGATGGCACTGGGAAGGTACCCTGTCACTACTGAGGATAATCCTGGTCTATGGTACAATAAATATAGTTAGAAACATATGCTTACATATAGATAAGTCAGAACCAAAATACATCTTAGTGCTTTTACCTTGTTTTTGTTAGAATATGCTATCCGGACTCTTTATATCTCCTAAAAAAACCCATGTCCGACAGAAATCAAGCATGACTATGGGGTATCATCCACCAAATATATAAAAAAAAAAAAATAGATAAAAACTGAGCATATTCATGTCAAACTCATAACTGTGTCTGGTGCTCATTCTTGAGTCCAGATAACATAATTGTTAGATACCTACTTAGGCCAGACATTGACAGAATATAAACATTGAATTGCCTTGTCGAAGAAGCTAATTCCAATTATCAGGCTCATACATTTCCAATGACTTGAAAGTTCAAGATACTATTATACTACAGCATAACATTCCCAATGCCTTCCTCTATGTTACCCGGATTTGGAGTAAGTGTCAGATACGAGTATACTCAATTTTTTATAAGTTTTTTCAAATATTTAAAGGATCATATCTCATACTCATATCCAGTTATTTATCAGAGACAAGTGTTAGACATAGGTATTTTAGGGAAAATGAAGTCCAGGTAACCTAGGCCTTCCTTAAATGATTGGTGACAAATACAAGTAATGGAAGCAAAGAAAAAGAAATCTTACATAAATTCTATAGCCATGGCTGGAGGGAACCATTTCTTGAGTTTCTCAAACTTAGCTATCCCTTGAACAGCAGTGACCGGGACTGCAAAGAAAACTGTGAGAAGTGATGCTGCAAGAATGGCTCCGATTTTGTAAAGAGGCAAGAATTTATATTCGATTGTCAGATTCCTCCATGAAACGTTGCTTGGTTCTGGTGCCACTTCAGTGATCCATAGAAGCGGATTCATGTGCTGCTGAGTTTGAGCAGCCATTGCAGCACCCCATCGAGATTTGAATGTGACAAAGGCAACAGGCAACTCCTGCAAAACAAGCATGTAAGGAACTCAGCATTTGGATGTGACAAACGTAACAAATGTATCGCAGTCAATTGCAGTGAATATCAGCCAGAAGAACCGAAACCGCATTGCAGCCGCTATTTAAGTTGCTGATATATTCATTGTCGTAGGGAATTGGGAGTAGCCAACAGGATCTTCCTGTTACATGAAGATGATTGAGATGGACCAGATGGCTTAGGATGTTCAAACATAGCAATAACAAGGTGAAAGATGTCCAGAAGCAACTATCTAACGAGCTCGTACACTTGAATTGAAACCATTCTTTTGAAACCGGTTACTATTTTGTGATTTCGGCTCTTTCCATCACCCATAAGACCATAATAGCATCCGTTACAATATGCAACTGCAATAAATGCAATTTGACAAAGAACACATGCATGGCTCATGCATAGATTACCTTTTCTTTAAGCATATCTTCACTTTGTAATTGACGAATCTTATGACACAGTTCCTGAAGCTTTTCCTCAAGCAAGGCCATTTTCACAAAATCATCTCGACATTTATCCATTACTAACATTTCTTCACCATGTTTCTTGACTGTACATCTCTTTCGTAAGTTTTGTATCTTTTGATGAACGTATCTCGCTTGGTTCTACATGCAAATCATTAGCAACATGTCTGTCAAAAGCTATCTGAGATCTCTACAGAAAAAACGCAAAGCCTATGTTGCTCTGACTCTTTACTTCTTTTGAAGTATCCGTGTCCAACTCCCTGTTGGGTTTGGGGATATAACCTTACAAATACATGGAAAAACTTGAAAAAAATTTGAACATACCCGTGTTAGATACATACTAGTATCCGACACTCACACTAGAGTCCGAGTAACATAGCAGGAAACTGCAGGACATGTATCTAATTAAAGTTTATCAAATGCTTACTGACAGATCTTCAATATCTTTCCCATCATACAACATTTGGTAGGAATGATAACTGTAAGGATGATGTTTAGAGAAGAAGTGATCGACACAACAGCCGCGAGCCTTGTGCTCCACACAGACCGGAATTTGTCGAACTAGAGTTGTAAACTGATTGGGACAATGCCTTATGTTCCGAACTTGTTGAATCCTTTTAACCAAAATCTCAGAATATTCCTGAAGAGGGACATGATGTAGGAAGTCACCTGTTATATATGTCAACATCTCTGAATGTTAAAGTACATATCATGACTCAGAAAACAACATGAATATGGCACAATAATCCGCCATTAATTTTTCGAGTAAAACAGGAAGATATAACTGCAAAAGCTCACCCTATACAAAAGGTATAATCCATAGGAAGATATAAACCACAAGCATATAACATGCACCCAAAGCCTGTGAAACAAAGAAAATCGAATTCTGGTGATTAATACATTGATTAAAATGTTGTTAATGAACAGACTGCCTCAAGATAGACATGAAATTAAATATCTGAAGTCTGCACTGTCAATCTAAAGATAAATTCCTGTTCTTCAGTAGAGTTTTTCTAATGTTTCTTTGAATTTATTTAGTGAAATGAAGGCTGCCTATAGACGAACTCAAGGCTTAGCCTGATTGGTTCATATAGTCACCTTAAAAAGTGCCTTTCGGCCGGTTTGGAATTTGAATCCTAACATCTGTAACCATTTTCCTTATCACCAAGTCACAACCTTTGTTGTAAAAAAGCATCATATATAGACAGCAGTAGCTGATTACTGCTGAAATCAAGGAAAAAAACATATATATGCAGTCTACATGACAAGTGTGAAAGTCTTATTACATGTTAGAACCTGTTTTGATGTTGGAAATTGTGCAAGAATCCATTGAACGATAACTGGTAGATGACTCACTCTGTCCAGCAAAATTAATTGGCAGGAGTATCAACAATCCAACAAGAGAGCAAACAGAAAAGAACTTGATCCTGAAGGGGAAAAAGGTCGTACTTCAAAACCAATCTAAAGTAACATTGTCAAGCAAAATCAAAATGCCTTTGCTAGATCACCCCAGGCAGTTGTTTCACTTCCCGATGATATCAACCATGCTATGTTATTCAGATTTCGGTGTGAGTGTCAGATATAATATGTCCGACACAAGAATTGTCAACTTATCTAAAGGCAATCGAAGTTAGTACAGAACTGCCTATGTTACATGAATCTTCATTTTATCCTACATGTTATGAATATATTTGACACAAAATTCAAGATTAACGTAAACAATTGTCAAAAACATGATATAACTGTGTCACGTACATACTTGTATCTAACGCTTTCCATAAAAGATTTCATCAAATTAATCAAGATTCGAACTCAAGTTTCATCTGGGCATTAAAAAATTAACAAAATCTAGCTTTTTTTTTTCTTAATATTTTTTTTGGTTTAAGGTCCACGATGTTACAACTCGAGACTCAATATTGAAAGTTTTTTCAGGATGAGCAGATGAGATTCATGATTGAAGTGAGCTCCTTCTCAATCTTTTAGCTCAAAATCATATGTCTCAACAATTACAATTCTCTATGATCATTAAATCTTATGTTACTTGGGTTCGTGCGAGCGTCTGAAATTGATATGTTAATTTTTTTAAAATTTTTCATATATTTAGAGATTTTTCGAAAAGTCATATCATCATGCACGTATAAAAAAATGTGTCAAAGATGGATACCTTAAAAAAAATAAGAACGAGAACAATATAGAATGGATTCCAATGACCTGGATGAATTCCATTGAACCTATACCTTCATATTTAATGAAATAAGTTGAAAACTCGAAGAAAACAATAACCGTAGACAGAGAAAAAAGCATAATCTAATTGATTCAATGGAATCGATTCACGTAGTTTTCTTCAAAAGGTATCCAGTAGCATTGGGTTCGAATCCTAACGCACACAATCCACAATGTATTCGAATACCAATGTATACGATTCAACTCCAACCGACTCTTTTAAATCGACAAAAAAAGGAAAAAGAGAAAACAAAGAGAAATTAATTTGATACTGACCCGAATTTGAAGAGTCTTATAATAAGGAGTGCATCAAGGCCATTGGTTTGAAGGATTTCATCTTCAGTGACACGAAAGGCTCGAGGGAACCAAGAAAAAGAAGGAAAGAAACGACAGAGAGAGAAAGGAGGAGGAAAGATGATCGGATGTCGTTTTGAAAGAGGACGAGGGTAGTATATGGGAGCATTTGAAGGCTGTTTCTTCAAGATTGAGAATAGAAACAGAATCACCATTGCCAATCCTAGGTTAATGGCTGCCGAAGCCAATAGGCTTTGAGGATTCATTTAAAAAAAAAGTGAGAGAGAGAGAGAGAGAGAGAGAATAGTTATAGATGAGAGAATGAAGCAATTATGATGAAGAAGATGAATGGGGGCCGCTTTTGTTAGCCTTTGGTGTTGTACGTGGCAGTGTTGCATGCAAGGACGTGGATATTCTTGGAATTTTTTGCATGAAGCGTAACACGAAATTGAGACACCTGTAATATAAAACTCCATTAAATGGGCTGATCCAACTGATAAATTTACGGGAGAGACACCGAGAACTTTGAACCTAGCCGATGCCGATGGAACTCAGGTACTAGGTTTGTTTGGTACCGATGGTGTTCAAACATCAAAGTCAATTAATGACAATGATGCTCGAACACTAGATTCAATTGGGGCCCAAACACCAAACTCAACTGGTGTCCGATGATGTCGAACACCGAAACCAGCTTAACTATCGATGGTGATTGAAAACCAAGTCTTTTAACACCAAAACTTTATTTATTTCATCTGAAAAAGACATAACATGTGCAAATCCTCTTAAATTCATTACTTCTAAAAATTTTTCAATGACATGGATGCTATTTAAACTAATACTCGATTCGGAAATCATCATCAAATTTTCATTATTCTTTTTGTTAGAGATGGAGTGTAGTAAAAATTTTTTAATCTTGCATTTAATCGAAAATCTTATTCCCATTTCACTGAGGACAAACATCAAACAGGTTATCTGCCAAAAAGAATTTTGCACCCCCATGTCCATTGCAACTTCCAAGCTCCCATTCCCAACCTTTTCTCAGCTTTTCCTTAAGCCAAATGCTTCATCTGGTAATTTTAAAATCCATACAAATATGAGATAAAAAATAACTAAAATACAATATAAAATACGATATAGAAACATAACACTATCACAAAATAAAACACAATACAGAAAGATAACACTAAAGCAACTTAAATACATAAACATGTCAAAATATCATAACATAAATTATTAATATGTCAAAATTTATATAAATATGTAACATCTTACATATGATTATGTAACGGAAAATAGTACGATTCAATAGGCTAAAGTTTTATTTTTTCAAGAAATGGGCCTTCTGATCTAATACAAAATTCTTTGAAGCTTAATGAGGAAATACAGAAAATAAATGGATTGAACAGGCTAATTTACTGAAATATGGTTTCAATGCCCTGTATTTCTTCTGGCCGTTTACGATCCAAGTAGAACATAAGTCCGATAATTCAAACTAAAATCAAGCAAACTACAACGACAAAGAACATAGCCTATGAACTTCTATTATCTATCAATGTTCTGGCCTCTCATCAGATTATCCATTAGAGTTCTCTGCCATTCTCAGGGTTCTCATCATGTTCATTGTCATCGTCATCGTCATCCTCATCCTCTTCAATTTCCTCCTCATTATATATATTGCCTCGAGGGAGTTTGCTGAGCTCCAATTCCCCATCATCTTCATTGAGGAACTCCAGCCCATATTTTGTGTCACGATGCTTAACTAAAAGCCAACGCAACAGCCTGTCTTCCTTGTTCAAGTACTGCAGCTCCTTGTTGATATTGGGTGTGGCCATCATTGTCATTTGCATGAGTTGACCCTGTATCATACAAGATATGAACAGGTAGTTCGATCGATCATTCCATTAATAAATTTCTATGCCATATATATATATATATATATGCACAACGGAGGCTGCAACTTGGGGATAGAAGAAGGGGTTATAAATGCTAAGATTTGAATTCCAGACCAACTAAATGCCATCTCTAACAGATGGCTGCATGAACCGATTGGGCTAAACTCCTAGTTCACCTTAGCTCTTGCAGAAACTGGCTATAAAACAAGTTAGCAGGAAACTACTACTTCCGAATACCATAAGCCAAAAAACAAAGAAATTTTGGCTTAAGTAATGATGATCAATAATATTTTCAAGTGGGTTGCTTTAAGCAAAATACTTTACATTGAGACCAGAAAGTAGGTAAAACAATTCCCCTTTATTACGGATATAAATCAATAATGCTTTATGTAAAGTTTCAAATAAGAAGACGCTCTCCCACTAGTTTCAATCCCTCAAACAAGAAAGTAAAAAACAAATACATATCATAATGTCATAAATTTCCGAAAATAAGAAGGATTTGAACTAGACAAGTTAATATATCTTAACATTTGCAAATAAAACACCACCATCATGACCATTTTAATGCTCCATGCCTATGATTACATCATCGAATAGTCTTTCACATGTTCCATTTTTCATTGCAACTCTATCTAGTGGAGTAAGCTCACTTCATTTTTTTTTCTTCTAAATCGTAACAATGTTTGAACAAGGGGCGATCTGCTTTGTCAAGGATGTTCTTTTTAGATAAAACAAAGCTCCCATTTCAAAGTTCAGAAGTCATTACAATCTAAACTTAACAAAAACTAAACAATAATGACGGAAGAAACTTCAAATCAAGGCAGGATAAACTTCAAAATGAAAAGGATATAAACCAAACAATAAATACACAATTTTAGCAGTGGATCACACAATAAATACCAAACAAAAGAGTAAGATTTTTATGACCTGATAGTATCTTCCAGAAAGCTTCTTGATGCCATAACCCAATTGAACAGTCCCAAATGATTTGATCTCAGTGAGAACCCCATTTCTGCTATAAACGTGTTTTCCAACTCGTGATACCAAGTCCATCAACGCTTCTTTCGTCACACGGGGCTTCAATAGAAGCACACAATCATATAGAGGCATCTCTTTTACCTCAAGTGAAAATCACCCAATCCTTTTAAAAACAAAACAAATTCAAAGCTAAATAATTATAATATCCTCAAACATTTTATTTCCAGACTCTTGAGCTGAATCAAAATAATCAATACCCATTAAAAATAAATTGACAAAACACAGTTTGAAAGAACAAAACCCCCCATAAAATTAATCTCAAAACATTAAAAAAAATGAAAAATACCTGAAGCTGAAGGCTGAAGCAATAAACCACCCAAAATGGAGCTGGAAATAAACCCTGAGACCGAGAAAAGATAACCCAGTCAAGGAGGAGTGACTTCCGGTTAGGGTTTTTTGGGGATTTTCTGCTGGGTTTAAGGAATCGGGTTGAAGGTTTTAGAATTCAAGCCCAAGATGAACAAAGGCTAAAGCTCAGAAACATCCAATTTTATGGGCTAAAGAGTCAATGGGTTTTCACTGAATCCCATTGAACCAACCAAATTGGGCTTCAAGTCATTAAGTGCAAAATATTTCCCATTTATCAATAAGGTACTGGGGGAAAAGTTATTAAAAATAAAAATGGGTCTCAAGATTTGAACTGAAAAATATTAATGTTTAATTGCGTAATCAATTATCCAAAAAAATTACTTAACCTAATAATAAAAATAGTCTAAATATTATAGTTGAGTTATAACAGGATTGATTGTTACATAGTTCAAACTCTAATATCCTCAATTTTTTGTTTCTAAAACCCTTCCTACTTCCCCTTATATTTACTGGTTTTTTTTTCTTTTACTTGAGATTTTGTGCTTTGGTATATATCTTGTCAATCTCACTCATATATATTTCTATGTATGTTTTTTCTGTTGTCAATCTATTTTTCACCTATTGGCTCAAGCCTTATGCGTCCACCACAGACCTCAATTTTTTTTCTTTTTAGATTGAGCTCTCGCAATTTTGGATCAAGTCATAATTCAGAGCGGACTATAAAATTCAAGGCATTTAATAATTCTCCACCTCGACTTGAATTTCTAAACCTTCAACACTAAGAATATCTCTCTGTCATCATGCCCCGACGAGCCATATATTGGAAGTTATACAGACATAAATGTATTGGATACAAAGAGTGAAGTCTAGTATCAAATACTATAATCCAAAAATCCCCTTCAATGATTTGTGCTTGGGCTTGAGTTTGTAGATCTTAGGGTTTTAAAAAATGTATTTATTGACTTTTCAACTAGATAAAGATTTCAATATAAATGCATGAAAAATGATAAAATCAAGTATATATATGTAAATATAACTTTATTACATACATATATATGTTTATATGCAAATATAAATTTTAAATTATAAATATTTAATATCTAAAACTCTTAAAAATCAAATAAATATATAATATATTTAAAAATATACAGTAAACTATTATTAATTAGATTCAATAACCTAATTTAATTGAAAATATTTTATTTTAAAATATAATTACAAAAAAAGTAAAAGTGATTTAAAAATTTTAAATAAGTGAATTTAAAAGAAAGAAGTCTTGTGGCAGTTGATATAGTCAGTAAATACTAGTACTGATTGGTATTGTGATGTAAAAACATCAACAATTAAGAGTTCTATGTCATTTAAAATTCTATTAGATTAAAGTTTAACTCATTTAGATCTCTGTTGAGGATAAAAGTTTAATTTTAGGATAAGTTTTATGATTAAATTTAACTAGTATTCTACTAGGAATAACAAATCTTATATGTGTAAGAGTTCTAATCCATTTATATGCACTTAGGTAGCTACTGTAATATATTAAATTATTTTATTTATTTATTGAAAGTTTTCTTTTCAGAATTTCAGAACCTAAATCTCTGCAGTTTTTATTTATCAACTATTTCAATTCTCTTCATTCTCTAGCTATTCCTATCATCTCTACCTTGTATCATATTAACAATACAGATTGTTTAAGTTAATACGATCGGATTTGTAAAAATTGAAATGGTGCAATACTGATATTTTACGCTAGAATTAATATATATCGACTAGTATGATCGATATAAGTACGTTATCATACTCTAGTTTGTATTTCCAAAAGCTATAAGTGGATTCTTACGTGGCATTTATTGTCATCCATTTTTTGTCATCAAACTATGTTCCTCTATTTTTTTATTTTTGTTAAAGTATTCATGTCTAACACTAGTGTGACATTTTAAAAACCTTTTAAATACATAAAAAAAATATTAAAATAAATAAAACATACTTAAATTCAATACTCATAGTTGAGTCCAAATAACATATGCTTAAAACGTAACCTTTGAAAGATAGTGGATTGAAATAGAAAACCTCAAAACTTTTGATTACTATTTATTGTCGAATTTTACATTGCAATATAAGAGATCAATAATTACAAGCAAAACATCGTATTTTTATTGATAATCGCTCACATTAAAAAAAAGTACAATTACAAGAGTAAGTACTTAAAACAGAATTGTTTTAAGCTTATAGTTCTATATATTACCATTGCTTTTTTTCTTAAAGTACAAAAATAAATAACACCAAACAATAACAGAGAGATAAAACGTTTTAGATGCCATCCAACTGCTGCCATTCGACTGCTAGTTAATCTACAGGTCGAAGCAAGCATCCCACAACCAGCAGCAGCACAAAGCATAGAGACTGCAAACAATTCAAAGCACAAAGAAAACAGATTTAGGGACGAGTTTTTGGAGATCTTTGGAAATTATATTATTCGGATTATTTATTTTTCTTAAAATATCTATATGATACGTAGATTTATATATATTCAAATATAAGTATAAGAGTATTATTTTTAAAATATATGAAAAAATTTAAAAATTTAAATATAATATTATTATATATATATATCTATATTTGACACTCATTTTTAAATTTGAATAATATAAATATCATCTCACGATTAAAATTTCAAGGGTATTGGGGATGATAGGCATTTTTCGTCACCAAAGTTACTTGTCAATAGGAATTGGAGACAATTAAAGTAATTAAAAAGAAAACCTTCAACCTCGCATAAAAAGAAGATCGTCATCTGGAAAAAGAAAAAAAAAAAAGTTCCCAGAGATTGACTAGAATAAAAAACTTTCGGAAATTATCCGGATTGTTTTAAAAAATATAATGATTTTAAATACAAAAAAAAATTTAAATAATATGAATCAATATGGATACATGAATTGTTTAGTCTCTAGTTCCTTTAAATTTGTATTGGAGGTAGAATTGAATACTTACCATCCTTCAACGAAGCTTCTCTTTCTCCCTGTGCCCTTGTTTTTGGTCACCGGAGGACAACATCCTGAAAGATATATATATATATATATATTTCAGAAGAAATATGGATCAGTTAAGTTTAAAAGAAAAAAAACCATTATAATCGACAAAGATACATTTGAAGAACAATAAAACAAAAAATATTGATCAATAAGTGAGATTTAAGAGATGAACACCTGTTGAGTTGTTGTCACTTGTTCGATCTGGGTTCTTTTCTTTTGCCATTAGAAATCAAAGATCAACTTTGGCTAAGAAAGATGTTTTTCGTCTATTGATGATTAATGTTCTGCAATCTGATGAACTTCCTTCGCTCAATTTGCATTATTTATGTAAGCAAGGAAAGTGCTCTTTTTCTTCCTAGTTGGAGAATTCTTGTACAATTCTAATACCTTGCGTGTTTCTAAATTTCTATCTTGGAATCAGATTCCGATAAACTTTGGGTCAGAAAGCCACCATTGTCATTGTAGCCAGATGCCAATTACTCAACGAATGTCCCTTGAAACCAATATGGAGAATCACTTCTTCCTTTTTATATTTTGAAACTTTCGGTGAAACTTTCCTTAATGTAAATAAGAATCTAGCACACTATATAGCACACAAGTGGAGAATCACTTCAAAGACATTGCTGCACCCTTTTCGCAAGCCAATAAGGGGTTGGTAACTAGTGGCTATATTGCTTTGACTCTTATTTTTTTAGGTATTCATGTTTAATACTTGTTTATGACATATGGGTATGAATACAAAAATATAATCTTCAAAAGATTCTTTAAATAAATGAAAAAAATTAGAAAAAATTAAATATATCCATGTGATATGTATACCTATATCCAAAACTCTTACTCAAATTCCAAGTAATATAGGTTGGTGGGAAAGGATACACATCATTGAACTCAAGGCTTGACCCTAATTGATTCATGCATCTATCTATGATAAATGAAATTTAGCAAATTTATGATTTAATTCTTAAACATGCAATCTCTTCCTCTGTTCT
This sequence comes from Adansonia digitata, assembly GCA_029448705.1. NCBI lineage: Eukaryota > Viridiplantae > Streptophyta > Magnoliopsida > Malvales > Malvaceae > Adansonia > Adansonia digitata. The sequence continues at coordinate 23,212,225 of JAQSVH010000010.1, read as the reverse complement.
GAGATTGTAACATGTTTTGTATAAAAGAATACACTTCTTTTGATATGCTTCTAGACAAACGGAAACAATACTAGATTCAAGTATTGTGAATAGTTGGACGCATGCAGGTATGATGAATCTATATCAATTTTATATAAATTTATTGGTCAAGTTGATATCATAAATTAAAAAAGAATCAGTACAGTTGATAAAAATAAGATAATAGTTATGATTTAAAATTTATTTTATCTTTATCATCTGGAATACTCTCAAACTTATTCCGTTACCTTTCATTTTCTACCTCTCATTTATTATAGTACTTTATATTCGTATAACCTAATGCATTCCCATTAGATTTTGGATACTATCTGTCAAACAAAATGAAAGGGATAATAAAATCAAATTGATAACATTGACAGCAAATCAAGAATAATCTGTTCTTCTACTTTTAATTGATGCTTTCCTATTGCTTTGAATAAAAGCGTTTCATACTACAAATCGAGTGATCAATTATTTTAAAAACTTAATATGATAGGAAAGGATTGATTATTATATTTAAATTTTGACACATATCTTTACTTGCAAGTTGGATGAATGATTAATGTATTTGTTTATGAACTCAAATATAGAAAAATAATGCAAGTTGAAGAAAGATTAAAGTACTAATGCGCGATGTGAGATTTTATTTTATTATCAGTCACTTTTTTATTTACAAAAAAAGTTTCAAATTGGAATAAAGAAATGTGATATAGATATTGAGATTCGAATTTTAAATTTGCTGAATACCAATAATTGCATAAACTAAGTAAACTAAGTTTGTCGATTTTTTTTTTTTGGGTAAATTAAAAAAAATTATTAATAATAAGATAACTACTACCAAAAGGGTCTGATAGCGTCTCCAAGTTCATAAAGCAA
>JAQSVH010000010.1:23171166-23193190 GCA_029448705.1 Adansonia digitata | reverse complement strand
ACAAGTGTCATTCCATTTGCCTTGCTTGTTGAGTTTTCATATTCCAATGGCAATGTATGAAACAATCATATATATATATGTTATAGTTATCCTATACACCAATTGTGGAAAGAAAAACTTCATAAGCAGGTTCATATATATGTTATATATATATATATTCATCAGGTGACAAAAGTTTTGTAGAATATATTTAAAGTAATAAATAAGTAGGACATGTGTTACCCAATAAATCCTATTTTCTAGAGTTTTTTTTTTCTATCATCGATGTATGAAATAATTGTCCATATATATATACACTTACATTAGTGTAAATTAAATTAGTTTGCAAATTTTTATAATTTTTTATGCGATTAATATTTTAATAAACTGGCCGTTGGTTTTCATGTTCTATTTTTGTAGATCATGTATGCCGAATGTTAAGTAAATTATAAATGTTTAACTACTTATTCGATATAAAAATTTTTAACCTCTAAATATATATTGCGAAGACAATATTTTCAATTGATATTATAAAAATATTATCAATTAAAAACTTTATATACACGATAAGTATAATTATATTACAAAATCTAATGACCGGTTTGTTAAAATATTAATTGTATAAAAATTATAAAAATATATAAAATTAATTAGTCTTATATTAATGTAAGTATATCTTTTATATATGTAAAAATTTAAATTTCTTAGAAGTTTCTTACCTTCGTGGCATTGGATGATCCCATAAGTACCTTTGGTCTCCAAACTTTCGACAAACATTGGATCCTTCAATGGCACAGAATAGCATGTGATCATATTCTGTCCTACACGTGAAATAAGTTCAGATTTGTTCTTTCTCCTACACACGCAATCAAAAGTTCAACTAGGATCTGCCGATTTTACATCACAAATTTCAATGGAGGCCGCAGCTATTAAATAAGGAAAGGGCTCAATGGAGATCAGCGAATATTATTTTTTAATTATGATTATATTAATTAATTAAATTGAATTTTAAGGTTCAGCGTCACTTAATTAGTTTACTTATACGGTACTAGGATATCTCATTTCACTATAATATTTGTTCACGAAAGAAAAAATTGAAACAGAAGCACAACAAAGCCTACGCATTTAGTTTAACGGTTGATGCATATATCCTGTTATACCAAGAGTTGGTTCCAATCCCCTAACCCGAAGAAGTTAAACAAAACAAGAAAAAAAAAAAAAAAAAGACAGAGGAAAAAAGGAAGGGAAGCTTCACAACATCACAAGTTGATATCATAGCATTTAAATTCTTGTGGCTATGGAGTAATTCTCCATTCTCCGTATGGTACTGACCATATTATTCATTAAAGAAAACTCTAAAGAGAAGTGGAAAACAAGAAATTCAATATATATGATAAAGAAACAAATGTAGAAGAAAGAAACACATCAACCAACAATTATAGGTAAAGGCATACATGGACTTGAATTGGTGAAGCAATCTAGACAGTAATATTTGAGTGTGACTAAATAAGACAAAGCAATGAAAGAACAAAACTCATCATTTTATTTCATTTCCTTCATAACAAAGAAAAATGAATGGGATATTTTAATTTCACGTTGTCTAGGTAATACTTGTTATCCAAAGTAGGAAACATTTTCATTTGAAATAGTGCCATAGTCTGCAGATGTTGTAGGTTGGGTATACATGGAAGGAGGATGTGGTGGCGGTGGTGCAGCAACTGAAACAGCCCCGGAAGAGAGTAAGGCTACTTGGGAAGAGGGTATAAGGTTAGCTTCCCTACACTTGTATTTTATTATCTCAGCCCTTACTGCATTTATTTCAGCTTGTAAAGATTGAACTTGCTGTTGCAAAGCTGAGATTGCACCCATGCATCCGTAAACAGGATCTCTTAGCCTAACGTTTGCCTCGTAAACAAGACTACTCGCAGCGTCAGCTCTTTGGCTCACCGGTACTTCCTGAATTACACCATAAGAGGCATCATTAATTAGAACAAACCGGTTAAAATAAAATAAATTTTCATGAATGCAGATTGCGCTGTAAAAAATGATCAGTCTCTTTGACGATATAGAGATGAAAAAAAAAATACTAATAAAAGTCGAAAATATTCGGAGGAATTAGCTAGGTTTTAATTACCATTAGCATCTTTGAGACATTGCTAGCGCCAAAGACTTTGTGAACACAAGCAAACTTCTGGGGTTCATGAGGGGAGAAATATGGAGAAAAAGGGCACTCTTCAGCACACCTTCGCCTCAAGAGTTTGCAGGCAGCACAAGGTGTAATGGTATTTAGGGTTCCAGGAGGACCCAATATGTGTCTTCTTCCCAATCCCATCTGATGACGAGATAAATCATGAAACATCTGCTTCTCTCTTGATCTTTTTGCCTATCTCATCAAATCTCTCCCTAAATATATTGCATCATAAAACCAAAAAAAAAAACGTGAGTAATCACCATATATATATGTACCAATAAATTAATTTGATTTATATAAATTACTCTTACTATAAAAGGCAATTAGACCTCTAAACCGTAGTCATCTTAAATAAGATCATCCAGAAAGAAAATTAAGATCATGCAAAACATAAAGATGCTTCTAATTGTATTTAAAAATATATATTACGAAAAATTAGATTGAAAAGTTAAGGAAGAAAATGAAGAAATTATATATCTGTATGGTTCCAACAAATACAAGGAAAATAGGATTAAGCTCTAATAAAAATGATTATAAAAAGATTAGATTTTTTTTACTTCTTACCTTTCTCTGGAATTTCAGCTGGCATGTTCTCAGGGAGAACAATTTTCTGAGTCTGAAAGAAAGAGAGAGATAATGAATAGAAGAGAAGGAAGAAAAAGAGAATGAGAGAAGGGGAAAAGAGTGCTTAAAAGGCAAGATATACAAGAGAAAGGTATGTTCCACTTTTTTATATATATAATTAAAACTAAAAAGATGTAATAATATATAAGTCTGAGAATATACAAAAAGAACCTAAATTCGGCCTTGTTGAAGGGGATTCTTGGAATTATAATTTGCTGACCAAACAAAAGAAGAAGAAGGAAGAGCAGTGCTTTGAGAGAGAGCGGAGGTGCAGAAATTGAAGATGTGATATATATGTTGTTATATGTAGTATGAATGCCAGATCTATCACTGCTTGCTCACGTGTGACTCTCAAATGTGTTGACTTTTGGAGAATCTAATTATTCAAATGGGCTTTGCTTAACGATGTGGTTTCTTGTATATGAAAGATGTGGAAGTTTAAGAATAGAAAAGTTACTGTATTTTTTTAATTTTTTTTTTTTAAAAAATAGTTGTATGAATTAATTAAATTAAATTATTTTAAATTTTAATTAAGTGCTTTTTGTGTTTTTTCTGGTTGGAGATTCGAAATTTAGTTCTTTTGAGAACTATTACAACTAAAAATATTTTTTTAAAATGAATGTATTAACTAATTAAATTAAATTTTAAGTTTTTAAAAAATGTGGCTTTTGTTTTTTTCACCCGAAATCCAGCTCTCTCTTTTTTGAACTAATATAACTAAAAGCATCTTTTTTTTAAGCATAAATTTTTTGACACGTGAAGTTTGGACATCACCCTTGCAAAGTACTGGTTTGCATATATGCTTTTGAAGTGAAGAATACCACTTTTAACAACGTGTAACGGCTATAGGGGACTTGAACTGATTTCTAATAGAGATTTGGTTTATATTTTTGGTGAGTTAGCTACAATTGCTTCTTGAAAATTTTTATAATTTAAGCGGAATAGATTATATAATATATAATATATAATAGAGAATGTTAAAGAGTGAGTCATGCCATATTAACACTAAAAGCCAGTTCTCGATCAATAAACTACACGACTATCAAAATCTAGTCATGAGAATAAAATTTCAACCGAACCTAATTAAATAAGGATCATGCATTTCGGTGGTTTTTTTAATTACAATATGAAAGCCGTTTTGCATGTTTCTGTTAACAGTATTGCAACTAAAACATGCTATGTCACAGTTTTTTTTTTTTGGCTGCTAAATTTGAAAACAAGTTATATCAAAGGTTAGGTCATGAAGTCCTATAGATAGATAGATAGATAGATAGATAGATATTTATTGTGATGATATAGGATTGTGGTCTCTTACGGCAGGCATGTTAGTTTCTTGTTAAAATCAAGAACCCATCACTAAACCTTTGGATCTATTAGTTCCCGAGAATGGAATATAATTATTGTCAGGATTGCCGTGTACTACCCGCAATTTGTTATTTCAAGATGGCCAAGGAGACTTCATATTTAGACGTGTTGACAATGAGATCAGCCTCATTATGAAGATGTTGAAATCAATTCAACTAAGCTAATAGCTATTTTATCATACATGCACATGAAGCTTTTTTTTTTTTTTTTCCCCTTCTCACATTCCCCTAAATAATTTAACCATAACACATTTTGTTGACTAGAGGATCAATTTTCTATATAACAACAATGATAACTTGCATATGTTGTTTAGAAGAGTCACACTACGATCACTTGATTTTAATTAAGCCAAGGCAAAGGAAGATCGGTGGGAATCCAAATCTATATAATTTAAATACATAATTATATACATTGATATTTTGTGTTGAAATTTTATCGAAATGGGGGTGTTCAATCCCCAACTTCTAGCTCGGTGGACTTCCTAAAGGACTAGAAGAAGACTTATATAATTGTATTCGAATTTCAAGAAAGAAAGGCTGGGGTTTTGATAAGGAAAAGAATTATTTTCTTTGGTCTAGCTCAAACCCAAAATTTTTCTCATATATATATATATATATGTGTGTTTGTGTGTGTGTGTTAAAAAAGTTGAGGGTGTTTAATTAAGGCTAATTTGAACTCTAAACGACCATATAGAAGTTTATCAAAATAAATTTTATTTACATATTTTAAAAAATAATATAAAATCCACATTCCCCAATTTTTCCTCAAATTTGACGCCTTTTGTTAAAAAAGAAAAAAAAAAGAAAAAAAGAAGAAGGTTTTCTTTATTGTTATATAGGACTCAAATGAGTGAAGACCTGTTTTTCTTATTGGGATCATATGCAATGTGGCAAAAGTTAGGAGTCAGTCTTGATTATTCCAGTAAGTAACTTAAATTGAATCAGTTTCTTAGGGTCATTAATTTACTACCCAACATGACACAAAGAAATTTTGGGATAATTCTAAAATGGAATTAATTTTCTTACAGTAATTTAAGATAACAGGTCAAATTGATTTAAATTCGAGTTTAAATAAAAAGTTTTAAAAAAATTCAAACTTTGATTCGGCCCAACTCATGAATGCCAAAACTTATTTTTCAAAATTAGACTAAGCTGTCATTGATATTTTAAGAAAAAGCTCGGACAACCTCAAGAATATTATAGAATCTTCTGTAACAAAACAGTTTTTGATGAAGTGTTTGATCACATGCTCATATCTAGAAAGATCCACCTACTATTTTCAGAAATGCAAAGCATTAGAACTCAAGAATTCTATAGAATGTTTTTTTAACCTCAATAGTCAATACTATATACAAATTAAGGGGTGTAGTTTGTCAATTTAGTTTTACTTTAGAATTTATCATTAAGACATTGTATTCTTTTATTAGTAACTTTTTTTATTTTATGTCCAAATGTAAATATCTAACAAATTATATGATTTCAAATAGGAAGTTTAACATGTTAGAAAGTTGTTTGTTATAGATTCTATTTATATTTTAATTTACATTATGTATATCTAACTTTATATTAAATTGAACTTAAAACTTAACTTGGTTGATTCATATAGTTATTTTTAAAATATGACATTTACAAAATTTAAAACTTGAATTACAACGTCTACAATCGATTTTCCTATTTACAATTGGAGACCTATTTTATAGCAGAAAAAACTTTATATCGAATTTGTAGCGGTTGATCAATTGGTTTATTTATTTGATTTGATTTATTAATTTTTTGCTTGCACTTGTAATTTCATAATAAAAATAACACCAATTAAACTTTAAAGAAATGTAAGTTAATTTTCTTAGAAAATTTGAGAGGGAGGTTTTTCTTGGCTATAATTTTATGAGAAATGTTATATAAAAGTCGGTGGTGACATGGAGAGGACTAAACTAGGGATAAATTTGCTTAGATTTAAAGGAAAATGGCCCATCCCTTCTTGTTTGACACTTATTTTCAGGCTTATTAATCGCCTCAATGTCCTCTCACACCCCAACCTACCTTCGTTTCTCGCTTTGAACTCAAATTCCAGAATTTGCCCGCTTTCACTATTTATTCATGCAATGGAAGGACTTTGCACCTTCTCTAAACCATAAATAAACCCTAAAAAACAGTTCATGGTATTTCAAAGAAAACATATATAGTTTTAATCTTAGTATTTCCAAGCTGATATTACCTGTTACTTGATAACATTTTTCAACTCTCTATACGAAACAAATATTCGTTTCAAATCTCTCTTTCTCTCTCTCTCTCTCTCTCTCTCTCTCTCTCTCTCTCTCTATATATATATATATATGTGTGTGTGTGTGTGTGTGTCAAAATACATGCATGTTAATGCATTCTGCATAATATCTGAAAAACTAAAATGGACAGGAACCTGGGACCTAACTGTCCTCTACATATATATTTATAATATAATATATATATATATGGGTCAAAATGCATGCATCTTAATGCTTTCTTTATAATATCTGAGAAAAAAAAATGTACAGTAACTTGGGACCTAACCGTTATTGTCACAGCACAATAGTCTTGCATATGATTATATCCACAAACTTTTTGAATATTTTTTGCCTAATTAAATTAGTCAAATCAACTCAGGTGATGACTGGAATTTCTAGCTAGAAACCTGATGACTTTTGGGATGTAGTACAGAACCATAACTAGGTTTAGTCCAATGAACTTTGGCCACCAGATTAACTCAGGTTTGCCTAGCGAGGGACTAAATTGCAATAGAAGGTTAAAGGTCGTAATAAAGATCAAATCAAATCAGTTGGATCCATATTTTTGTCTTTGGTGGCTTTAACTCTTCATTTTTAAATATCCAAATACATTTCCTGCTGGTTAGTGATACAGAGAAAATTTAGATGGTTCTTATAATTCGGAAAGCAACCCAAGGGAGATAATGAAGCAAGCATGATTCCTTTGTTTTTTTTTTTCTCTTTTTTTTTTCCATCATAGTTTTACAATTTATATAATTTTTGCGTTCAAAAGCAATTAACAAAAAATAATTACATACAAAAAGTAAGTAATATTTTAAGAAATGAACTTTCATGAATGCGAAAAAGTACTATTTGTATCTTTATATGGGACCTATATGGTAGAGTTGATATCTTTATGTTATTATTCATTTATAACAAATATGATTTTATTTTTCATTATTTGTTTATTTTATTTATATAATAAAATTTGAAGAAATAAAAATAGTGAAAATATAAAATAGAAAATGTACAACCAAATAGCTTTATATAGACCTGTCAATTTTGATCCAAATTAGAAAAATTTAACTAACTCATTCGAATCCAATCCCAACCCAACCTAATTTTGACAAAAAAGTCAACAACTCAAAATTGCAATATGCTCGGATGCAGATCCTAAATCGTCAGGCTTAAAAAGTGGATGAATCCCTCGTTTCTCTATTTTTCTCATATGTGTTCACAAGCCAAGTAATCGAAGTGAATCGCTTACCCAAATTAACCCTAAATAGTCATCACGAAACATTCATTTAATTGGAGTTACCATCATCTTATTTTGGCTAGATGAGATTGGTCGCTTATCGGAGTTCATATTTTGAGAGTTATGAAACCCTCAAAAACAAAGTCCGAGGTATACTTTAATATTGAAGATCGCTTAAAAGGGTTCTGAAGTCAGTTACAATCACAAGTAAAGATCAATCCCTCACATGATGCCTATAAATCGGTATCTTTTAATTATGTGTTGATTTAAAGCTTGGTTTTATTTGGTTTCAGTATCTGATATTTAATTATAATTCGTATATTTTAAAAATTTGCTAAGCTAAATTTATTATTTTGTTATTGAGGAGATCTGGTTTTAGTATTTTTAAATCAAAATATCATTCATATCCTGCGATGAAACTGAAGAAATACAAAATCTTGTTTATGAAATTAAGAAAAATCTTGATTTTACTCATTTTAAAAGATATTTCGTTATTAAAATAACTTGTGAAACCCCTTATATATGCTAGGAAACATTCCATATACTATTTTAACTCGAAGATATTGCCTCGATTTTTAAAATCTCATTTTTATAGAAATAAAGTAATAAGACTTGATCTAAGACTCAAACTTGGTCAAAGAGACCGAAAGGTCCACTAAAGTACGCCTTTAATATGAAAGTATGTCGATGAACATAATGGACTCGATAGTAACATGAAATGACTAATCTACCTTTAAATGAAAAGTATCTTAGTGACCCTAAAGGACTCGATTTTATGTTCAATTGCTAAAATGCACTTTAAAATAAAACTTCGACATAAAAATATCCTGGTAACCCTAAAAGACTCAATAACATCATGAAATAACTAACCTAATCCTAAAGTGCACCTTTGACATGAAAATATCCTAGTGATTCTAAAGGACTCAACTCTATAGTAAAATAGCTAAAATTTCTTCTAAATTATACCTTCAACATGGTAGTATCCTAGTACCCCTAAAGAACTTGATAATATCATGAAATGACCAGTTTACCCTATGTGGGCAACTAATAAGATAAATATGACTGAGATAACAAAATTGCTAATAGTTCCCTTAACTTTCTAAACTTTGCAATTTAGTCCTTAAATGACCTAAAATGCTAAGAATGAATCCAAAATGGTCAAAGTACCCTAAGTGGGTAGTTTACATGAGAAATTACCTAAATAGCGTTAAAATGCAAAACTTCGCTAAAAGGTTCTTAAATTCTCTAAAATTATGAAAGGGTCCCTATAAGGTTAAGAATGCACAAAAGATATTAAAACATGTTGAAATTGGATGAAAAGCCACCCTATAGGTACTGAGAGTATTCTACCAAGCACTTATTGCCGGAAAAACTATGCAAAAATTGCAATATGGTCCCTAAGGTTTCCAAAATTACTAAATGGCCTCAAAATACCTAAAACTTAGAAAAATATATATTTCCTAGCCACTATCTATTTAGCTTAAGCATGTAAATGCCCCTAGATGAGGATGAAAATTTTGCAAAAATTATAGAATAGTCCATAGGGGTTTTGCCAAGTTATGAAATACCACTAAATGGCCTTAAAATGTAAAAATTGTATTTTTACAATTATAGGTTTTGACCAAGCTAAGAAACACCCTTAAATGGGGTAAAATGGACAAATTATGAAACAACTCATATAGGTACTGTCACAAACCCAAACAACCTTTAATATGGCCTAAAAATTAAAGGAAAAATTACTTTTAAACGCTAGAGTTTTAATTGTTTACAAAGTAGCCATTAAAATTTTTTTCTTTTCATGAAACTAAGCATAAATGCATGTTAACATCATCCTAGTACTATCAAGCTCAACTAATAATGAAAATTCTTAAAATCTCAACATTCACAAGTAAAAGAAATCAGGAATTAAGTGTACAAAAAGATTTAAGATAAAAAAAAGTTATGCATAAGCAATGAAATCCATCAATACTAAAATTTATTTTAACATATATGAACATGATTTAAAGCACTTGATGTTTTAAAACATGATTTTAAGGAAATTTAAATTAAACAACACAAAAAAGCAAACGAAAGAATGGTCATGGCTCGAAGCTTGGCCTTTAAAGGTTAAATTAAGTCATAGCTTAAGTTAATCACCTTAATAAATAAAGATCATAAAGCTACCATTAGAAGATGAAAATGAAAAATGAATGAAAATGATTTTATAAAGAAAACTACAAGAAATCTACTTTTCTCCAAACAAAACTCTTAGTTTCAATACTATAACTTTGAATTCTTTTCAAAGGAAATTAAGTAGAAATACTTTGAAAAGCCAAGAGGACCTAAAGAAAATATCTTCTCCTATTTATAGGGGGAGGAATTTGGCCAAGGGGGTGAAAAAATCCCTTGGCTGAATTTGCGACTTTTTTGTTTATTTATTTTTTTGGCTTGTTTGGTAAAAATTAGTCAATTTGTGCTATAAGACCACGCCTTGGCCATGCTTCTTGTCATAGATCTACTAACCTTGTCCCCTTTGATTAACAAATTTATTTTTCTTAATAGCAATATTTTATTCAAGAATAGAAAAAAGCCCACTAAAAATTACTCTTTATAAAAGAAGAAAGTAACAACGATAAAAAAAGTTCAACAAAATTCTCTATACGCATCATAACCTATTGCACCAATGAATATGCAAATGAATTAGCTGATCAACCTTGATGTAGAATTTTAAAATCCAACAATTTCCTACTAATATTATTTATAGGCACAAAAAATCTAGTAAATAGCCATGGTTGATTTACCTTTGAATTTGAAAAAGAAACTATAGTAGTTTAGTCACTGTTAAAAAAAACTCTAAAATCATGTAAATGGAATTGTTCTAAAAAAAGATTAGTTTCAAATAAAAACCTTTTAATTGGGCTTCATTTGAATCCATAATACCAATAGATTCAAAGAATAAACCTAAAACATGACTCTTACATTCTCGCAAAACCCCAATATTCTAACAAAACGAAATAACAATGATGCATCCACGTAAAATTTGACCCATCATACACTAGGAACTAACCAATTCAATGCTAGTTTTGCAACCTCTGCTATCGATAAAAAATTAAAATGGTAAGGGTTATTAACAAAGTCCTTCATTTTACTAACTTGTTAAGGCCATTTGGCCTAAACCACCATGCAAACCTACTACAGGTTAGGAATAATAAAGCATTAAGGGTGAAAGACTTACCATTAAAAATCACGTCACTATGTGTTAACCGTATAGTCCAAACAAACACACTAAATAACACCTTTCACACCTCATCTCTAATTGAAAAAGGTTTAATCTAGGTTCATTACATAAACCAATCTAAACAAGTTAAACAAATAACCAAATTTAGACTCCACCAAGAAGCAACATAACACTAAATCATCCATGAGCTATGGCAATGCAAAAAGAGATTGTCAATATTCTCTCCATCTCCTTTGTAAAAATGACATTTATTTTGTTTAAATCCAATTTAATATTTCTTATTTGAACCAGATCAATCAAAGGCAAGTGGTAGTGTAAGAAGGGTACAAAAAAAAAACCTCCACCTTAGAAGGAACCAAACCTCTCCAGACATTTTTCCAAATGCTACCCAAAAAAAGAAAAAATAAATGCATTATAGTGCCTTTGGAAAAAATTGATCAGTCTTATTATTTAGCATAATGTTTGTTCATCGTTGTTTGGTGTAAAGTAATATACAAAGAAAAAAGAAAAAAAACAAGTTAGCACAAAAAAAACAATAATAGAATTAATACAGGAAAAATAAAGTTTGCCCTAGGGGAACTTTTTAAGGAGTTACGATGCTTATTGGGGCAAATGAAATGACTTCATCACTAGTGATGATGTTCGTACATTATCACCTAACTTAGAAGTAATCATATTACAAGCAATGATATTTGTTTATCATTGACTAAAATTTAAATAAAAATGATATTCATTCTGATGTGAAATAAAAGATCTTACCTCAAGCGATGATCTTTATTCATTATCACTTGTTTTACATGCTTAGAACATAAAATAAAAGGGAAAAGATAAAAAGCATTCCCCTATGTGTACCTAATTTGGTAACCTCTAAAATCAGGTATGGTTCTAACCAAGCGAGGATCCTATGGCTTATTAAGAAAAGTTTAGGTTATAATGTCTAAATAGGTGCTCGAATGATTCCTCAAATCTAGAAAGAATTAACAAGGTACCTTTATCCTTACCCATCGTATAATCGATAGAATAGGCTTAATTATAATGGGAGTGTTTTCCAAGCCTATGCGAAGGTTGGTGCCCCTCAAACCCGGTAGGTTTTTCACTAGCCTATGCAGAAGATAACTTCACGAAAGTAAAGCTAGTTCACTCTTTCTTAAAAAATAAGGTAACCCATGCCCCTTCCATTGGTCTAGAGGGGAATCTAATGTATATGGACATGTTTAGTGTGTGTAGGAAACAAACAAACCTTTTATGAGTTGCCTTCAAAATAAATAAATAAAATATCCCATCCTAAAACTCATAAAACATATAAAAATAAATAGATATATTAAAAGGGTTAGCAAAAAATACAATATATGTTAAAATTTCCATAGAAATAAAAAAATGATAAATATTTTATTTTGGAAAAAGCTAAAAATTATAACTAAATACCGATTGAAATCGAGTTGATCAAAATTTTAATTAATACATGATTAATTTAGGCTCGACTCTTTAATTAGTCCCTAATGTAGTTGCCAAGCTATTGCAATATGGTCGGGACTCAAATCCCAAATCACCAAACTTAAAAGTAGGTGAATCCCTTATTTTTCTTGTTTTTAGTGTTCGTGTTTGGAAACCAAGTTATCGAAGTGAATCGCTCACTCTACTTAACCCTAAATAGTTGTCACCAGATGAGCATTTACTCTGGAGTCCCCATCAATCTTATTTTAGCTAGGTGAGAATAGTCACCTACTAGTGTTTTTATTTTGAGAGTTGCAAAATCCTTAAATTTGGAGATCTATATTAATATTGAAGATCACATGAAAGAGTTTGAGAGTAATTTACAATCATGAGTAAAGGTTGATCTTTCTCATGGCACTTGTAAATCGATACCTTTTAATTACATTTTAACTTAAACTTTATTTTATTCGGTTTCAAAATCCAATCTTTAATTATACTTCTTGTATTTTAAAATTTCCTAAGCTAAATTTATTACTCCATTCTTGAGAAAATTAAGTTTTTATATTTTTAAATCAAAATGCCATTCATACCTCATAGGATTAAATCAAAGAAATATGAAGTTTTGTTTTACCAAATTAAAAAAAAATCCCTATTTACTCATTTTAAAAAGGATATCTCATTATTAAAATTATCTGTGAAAACTTTCCCATATGCTGGGAGACATTCCATGTACTACTTTAACTTGGAGATATTGTCTCAATTTTTGAAAATCTTTATTTAATAGAAATAAATTAATACGACTCAGTCTAAGACTCTGACTTAGTCAGAGAGACCAAAATGTCCTCTAAAGTGTATCTTCAACATGAAGGTATCTTGATGACCCTAATAGACTTGGTAATAACATGAAATGACTAACCTTCCCTTAAAATGTGTTTTTGCTGTGAAAGTATCCCGATGACCCTAAATGACTCAGTTCTACGATAAAATCATTAAAATGCCCCTTAAAGTATACCTTCTACATGAAAGTATCCTGATAAACCTAAAGCACTTGATAATATTATAAATTGACTAACATACCTCCAAAATGCACTTTTCACATGAAAATATCATAGTGACTCTAAATGACTTAATTCTATGATAAAATCACTAAAATGCCCTCTCAAGGATACATTAAACATAAAATACTGTCAATAACCTAAAAGACTCAATAATATCATAAAATAACTAATTTAACCTATGTGGGCAACTTATGAGATAAATAAAAACTAGATAAAAAAAATTGCTAATAGTTCCCTAAACTTTCTAAAGTTGTATTTGAGTCTCTAAATGATCTAAAATGCTAAAAATGAATCCAAATTGTTCAAAATACCCTAAGTAGGTAGTTTACGTAAGAAATGACCTAAATAGCTCTAAAATGCAAGAATTTGCCAAAAGGTCCTTAAATGTTTAAAAATTACAATAAGGTCCCTATAAGGTTAAAATGCATAAAAGGTACCAAAACATGTTGAAATTGGAAGAAAGGGCCCCCCAATACGTACTAAGAGTATTAGACCAAGCATTTATGACCAAAAAAATTTTCTAAAAATTGCAATTTTATCCCTAAGGTTTTTAAAATTACTAAATGCCCTCAAAATGGCTATAAATTAAATAAAAATATATTTCCTAGCAACTATCTATTTTGCATAGGCATGAAAATGCGCCTAGATGAGTTTGAAAATTTTGGAAAAATTATATAATAGCCCTTAAGGGTCTAACCAAGCTAAGAAATACCCCTAAATGGCTTAAAATATGAAATTACATTTTGAACCTTATAAGTTTTGACCAAGAAATGAACACCTTTAAATGGGGGTAAAAAATTAAAAAAAAATAAAACAGCCCCTATAGTGTACAATGAACCAAAACAAACCCAAATGGCCTAAAAATTAAAGGAAAATTCCTTTTAACCCTTCCCTAAAGTTTTCATTTTCCATGAAACTAGGCATAAATGTATGTCAACATCATCCTAGGATACTACCAAGCTCAACTCACAACAAAAATTCTCATAATCTTAACATTTCCAAACAATATAAATCATGAATCAAGTGTACAAAAAGATTTAACATAAACTAGTCATGTATGAGCCATGAGATTTGTTAATACTAAAATTTATTTTAACACATATGAATATGATTTAGAGCATTTGATCTTTAAAAACATGATTTTAATGAAATTCAAAAAAAAAAAAAAGAAAGAATGGTCATGGCTCCAGGCTTAGCCTTTAAAGCATAAATTATACCATAGCTTAAGCTTAATCACCTTAATAAATAAGGATCATGAAGCTACCATTAAAATATGAATAAGATGAAAATGAAAAATAAATGAAAATGATTTTAGAAAGAAAATTAGAAGAATATACTTTTCTCCAAACAAAACTCTTAATTTCAACACTATAACTCTCAAATTATTTTTCAAAGGAAATTAATTAGAAACATTTTGAAAAGCCAAGAAAACATAAAGGAAATATCGTCCCCTTATAAGGAATTTGTTGAGACGCTAGGAAACCCCCTTGGTCGAATTTGCAACTTTTTTTTTGGCTTGTTTAGTGAAAATTAGTTAATTTGTTTCATAACGCCATCCCTTTGGCCATGCTTCTTGTCATATGACAACTAACCTTGTCCTCATTGATTGACAAATTTAATTTTTTTTAACAGCAATATTATATTAAATGAGACAATTACAAGTCTAAGTTCAAAAACAATTACAAGTCTGAAACAAATGAACATAACTAGATACATTAACTATTACTTCCTATAAAAGAATAAAGTAACGAATAATAAAAATGTGCAACAAAATTCTCCATGCGCATCACCCCTTTGTTGTGTTAATGAATTTGCAAATGAATTAGCTTATCATTCTCGATGTAGAATTTTCAAATCCGAAAATTTCCTACTAATATTATCCATGAGTACAAAAAAATCTAGTGAACTACCATGGTTTATTCACCTTTAAATTGCACCAAGAAACCACAGTAGCTGAGTTATTTTTGAAAATAACTCTAGAATTAAGTAAATGGAATTGTTCCAAAAAAAACATAGCTTCAAATGAACCCCTTAACTCATCTTTATTTTTATCTATAATAATAATATATTTGAAGAATAAACCTAAGACATAACCTTTACAATTTCATAAAACCTCATCGATTTCTATAGGACCAAACTTCCCTAACACTTATGCATCCATATTAAATTTGACCCATACCACAGTAGGACCTAACCAATTTAATAACGGTTTTAGAGCCTTGCTATCAGTAAAAATTTAACTGGTAAGGGTTAACAACAAAGTCCTCCAATTTATTAATTTGCTAAGGCTACTTAGCCTAAACCCACCACATGAACCTATTACTAACTAGGAATAATAAAGCATCAAGGGCAAAAGATTTCCCATTAAAAAAATCAATTTGTTGGGTGCTAACCATATAGTCCAAATAGCCACACCAAAGAACACCCTCCACAGCTTATCTCTAACCTAAAAAATTTTAATCTGTGATAACCTAGAATTTATAGTAGCTTAGATTTTATATAAATTGAGGTGCTTAGATATATTAACTTATATCTTATAGAAATTAAGGTGCTTAGTTGTAAAATTAAAACTTAAGAAGTCTAGCTTTCAATTAGTACAAGTTTTGGGGTCTAATGTTAATTTAGGATTACTTCTAAACACCTCATAGTCTAGTGTCCCTTTGCAAAGCTACCAGATTTTATGCTTTGACTCCTTATTGCCATTTGTCTTTTCTATAAGCCATCTGAATGTCTTAGCAAGAAGTTGAAAGGTTGTTAAATAACCTTAAATAGATTAATTTGATAGGACTAGAATGTGGAATTTTTTCTCCTGGGACCAAATTCATTTTGGTGTTTTACTGTTGTTTTTGCTGTTTGGAGTTGATTTTGGAGCTAAAAGCTAAGTTTTTAAGGTTTAAGGTATTTTTTCTACTTGATTTTAAGTGTAAGCAACTAACTATAACTAATTCCTTACGTTTTGGTGATTTCAGCTCTCCTTTTAGTTTGAGCCAATTCTTTGAATCCATGAACTTTAAAGCTATTCTTTTGTTAGTATTTTGTTTCTAAACTTTATAAATTTTGATTTACTCTTGAGTCTATTTTACTTGCCTTAGAATCAAATTGTGCCTAGCTAGATTTATCTATCTATTAAACATTAAAATGTTCTTTAAAGCTTTTAGAATCCTACAATATCATTCTTGTCCATTAATGTTCATTTAGAATAATAAAGTTCTTTAAAATGGCTTATGATCATCATTTGAAACTCTTGCTATGTTAACTAAAGGTTTTTACTTTTCTTGCTTTCTATGATATGTTTTTAATGAAAGTTAATGTTTTGAATGAAAACAAGATCCAGCTATAAGATTAAATGCTTTGAACTATTTTGAATTCATATGCATTTTATTAAGAAAGTTTTGATTCTTATTTCTTTTGTACACCAATGAAGCTTGTATTTGATTTGTCCATTTAGATTTGACCAATGAATGTTAGTTTAACCCATACGATTATGAGAGTTTGGACCCATCTAGTGCACAGGTGGGGAGCTATCTATGAACCTCTGATTAGTTGGTAGTTTGAACTTTATTGGATTGTGTCAAAAAGGAATTAAATATGAACCTTTTATGATATTTAGACTTGCTAGATTATTTGTATACTATAAATTTCATATGAATAAGTTTTATTATCTATTATGTTTTATGAATATGAATGACCAATTCTGAGTTTAACAAAGTGAATATTTGATTTTTGAAACATTTGGATCTTTAGAGCTTTTTAAGTAAATCCAACACCAGGATGTCAAAAATACCCTAAATTCAGTTTATTTCTATGCTCATTTGGTACTATTTCCTTAACTATGGTTAGATTACTTGTTAGGCTTATTGGCTTATTAAATTGTTCATCATTTTCAAGTTAAGGCTCAAGGAGTTGGTGTTCTCTATGAAGGTTTTAATGGACGCATTTTTGTGTGGACTTATAAACCCCCATTTTGGCTTTTGGTGCTGTTTATGTACCTTTCAGGTATAACCTTTTTTAAAATAGCTTATTTTGTTGTAAACGATAAAATTAGGGAAGTAAGCTATATATCTATGACCTAGTTATAGGATTTGTCAAATATGCTAAGTGTTTGGTCTTGTAAAACACAAGTTATAGCTTGTATGTATTGAATCCTTGGTATAGAATGTCATGCCTATTAGATAACTTATGTCACATTTTGTGGCATGGCATAATTTGACTCTATTGCACAAACTAGTCTAAAAACGTTAAAGGAATAACCAAATTTAGACTCCAGTAGGAACTAAAAGAACACCAAATCTTCCACGAGCTATGGCAATGCAAAAGAAAAAAAATGGTCAATAGTCTCCCTGTCTTCCTTGCAAAAAGGACATTTATTCTCTAAGTCCAATTTAACATTTCTTCAATAAAGCAAATCAATCACAGGTAAGTAATAGCATAGAAAGGTCTAAATAAAAACTTTACTTTAGAAGGAATTGTACCCCTCTAAACATCTTTCCAAATGCTGTATTCCCTCCCTTGAGAATAATCCAACACCCTTTTGAAAGACCTAGTTGTATATTGACCATTCAAAAATGACTTCCAAATTAGGTGATTATTAGAATTGGCATTAAGAACAAAAAACCCTAAAACGTGCATGAAATCATTCCACTAATTCAGCTCTCAGTCGAACAACCGACATTATAGGTTAATCTTCCAAGTCCATCGACCTCTACTCCGATAACAAAACTAGACAACTTTAATTTTATTTTCATTTAATTCTAATTTTGAATGAAAATATCTCTACCTATAAAAGAGAAAATTCAATCCAATGGTCACGAATTGATTTGACTAGTCAAAAACTAATCCAACAGCTAAGAATGTGTTGAAAAATTCAACCTTAATTTTGATTGGTTAGGAAATTTTGGGAAGTCAAAATTTAATTAAAAATAACACATGTACATATATATTTTATTAGCTCAAAATAAATACATCTTGATCCAGATGCCATCAAACATTTGAGTAATCAAAAATTGATCTAATGGTTGGTGATGTGTTGGAATATGCCACCTTAATTTTTATTGGCAAAAAGTAAAAAAAAAAAAAGTTGGATATGCCACATGGATTTTACTTGAATAAAAAGTTCCTACATGTTAAAGTACCCATTTAAAAGAATTCCTATGTTAAAATTGGAGTTTTAAATTCTATGTCTAAGTTTCAGGAATAAAATGGTTAATTAAAAATATTAAAGTGTGTGATGATTAAATTAGGAGAAGTTTATGGTAATTATAAAAGGATTAAATGAAATTTTTAAGTGTAAAAAAATTCCAATTACAATACTTCATTTAAAAAAAAGGGTGAGAAAAAATCTACTCATAGAATCTCAATTAAAATGCATATGTATTAAATATTTACATAAAAGAAATTTATGTATGGGAGTCCCTAATAGAGAAATCTCATGAAATAATTTAATCGAAAGAACTAAAGTGTGAAGAATGAAAGTTGAATTAAAACCAATATACAAAAACGGGCAATTAAAATTTTACATGTGATGAAATTCAATTAAGAATTTAATCATGTAAAATTATAATTAAGAGACCATAAAGAGAAATTAAATTGAAGAAATTAATGTGCAATAAGCTCTAATTACAAATCAAATGGAAGAGATTAAGTTAGAAAGGCTAAATTGCAAAAGAAGAAAAAGTTAGATTAAAATCTATGCATTTAAGAGGTGAATTAAAATTCTACATGTGATACATAAATCATGTAGGAATTCTAATAACAATTCCATGAGGAAAAATTAATTTATAAAATTAATGTGTGAAAATCCAATTGAAAAAAAAAAAATTGGATGGAAAATCAAGAAAAATTTTAAAGGAATTAAAATTAAAAAGGGCATATGAATTTTTCAGGGTCTCAAATATGCAAAATTAAAAAAAAATTAGTGGAATATTCCATGCGCTAATATCCTAAATAGAAAAATATGCATGACTTTAAAATAAAAAAATATCTGAACTTTTGAACTCTAAAAAGAAATTTTTATTTTTAAAATGTAAATAAATAGAAAATTTTCTATAGATAAAACCACTAGGAAATTAAGGTAGAATTCAAACACTTTCCTCTTTGTGTAAAGCAATAAAATGATCCACTAGGTACTATCTTTATGATAGGCATTATAGGATTGTCAATCCTTCCTTATACGTAATCGAATTCTCAAACTTAGTTCTGAACATAGATCAAAACTTATTTCTTTTAGCATCACTTAGTCAAGCTTAGGATTATCTTAACAAGATTAGATTCCTATTGTGGTTAATCACACCTTATAAAAGAATAATGGTAACTCTTCATATGTGTCTAGGTCTGAGTTCAAATTTGACTAGTTATCATACCTAGCAATTTATATATCTATTTATTTTCATATATCATAGTAATGATTAGTATTATATATTATATAAATTTTAATACATTAATAATTCATATTTTACAAATTTTAATATGCTTATATATTCATATTATATTTATATTATTTTTGTGTCACATTTAATTATTTTTCTCATCTCTAATGATTATATAATGTCCAAAGTTATCAAGTTTAAGAGCTAGGGTTTGGCAGCTATTAATTGCCATTGCCATTTCAATTTTATTGAAGTTGTTGGACATAAATTCTTAGCAACCTTTTGACAAAGTTTTCTCCCTCTTTCTCTTTCTCTTTCTCTTTTTCCTTCTCTCCCTTTTTTATTTATGTTGCAAAGATATTTGGTAAATTAATTTTATAGTAATAAGATGCAAGAAAATTTAAAATTCTTTGTAAGTTTGAGTAATTTGTGGAACAAAAAAGTGATGATGATGGGGATGCCACAATAGTCTCCCTTATAAAAGGAGAAAGAAAAATCAGAATAGGAACTCAAAAATAGAAAAGAAAAATCAGAATAGGAACTAAAAAATAGAATACTTTTCTCCTTTTTTTTTCAATCGACATTTGTTAATTAATCGATGAATTGGATGGATAAGCTAAATTAAAACTTTTATTACAATGTTTAATAGGAGATAAAGAGGAAAGAAAAAAAATAATAGAAGGAAAGTAATGTTTTTTTTTCATTCGACAAGAGAAAAATAAAATAAAAGAAAAAATATGAATTTACGACTTTTTCATTAAAATAATATTAAAAATTTTTTTATTTACGGTTTTAGGCCGTTTCAAGATTATTTACCGAAATAGGCCAATTTTGAAAATCTATTAAGAAATCAGCATTTGAAATGTCAATCTCTCAATACGAAAAAAAATATAAAACTTAGTTGAAAAATCGCCCAATCAAATAGGGATTTCCAACATCTAGTTGAGAAATCGCCATTTGATTAGGCGATTTCTCAATTTCTTATAAAAAATCGATAAATAATATGCTGATTTCTCACCAATTGCAAAACTGATGCATAATCGTCAAATAAAATTTTGATTTCTCAATATAATTGCAAAACCGGTAGACAATTGGAGGCATATAGTTGGGAAATAGCCATATGAAATGGCAATTTCCCAACATAGGTAGGAAATCACCAAATCACCCAATCACATGGCGATTTCCTACCTACATTGGGAAATCATGATTTCCCAACATTGTGCATTTTTTTTGTTAAATTTTTTACCACCTTGAGAAATTGTCAAATCATCTGACAATTTCATATTTCATGACACGATTTAAGTTTTAAGATTTAGGTTTTATTTACGTTTGAAAGGATGTGATAATATATGAAAATTAGATTTTTTTTAAATAAAATAAGTTGATAAGACTAATACAAGGCAACCGGATTTTTTTTATATGAAATAAATTAATGAGACTAGTGCATGCAATTAGATTTCTTCTGATATGAAATAAGTTGATAAGACTAATACATAGGAATCAGATTCTTTCTAATATGAAATAAATTAATGAGACTAATGCAAGAAAAAGGCGAGTTCTGCTAATATAAAATAAGTCGATAAGACTGATGCATGAGAATCAGATTCCTTAAGTTGATGAGACTAATGCATGAGAATCAGATTCCTTCTGATATTATCTTTAATTGACAAGACTAATGCATGGTTGTAAATGTCAAACTGCAAAGATTAAACTAATGCATAGGACAAATTCATACATTTTGAATGGGAAAAAAAATCTTGTTGACTATGTTGCATTATAAATATAAGTTCACCATTGTCATTTTCATTCTCAGCTACTAATGTTGTTTTCTAAGTTCAGTGATAGTGCTTCTTCATTCTCCTTTTTTGTTTTCATAGTCTTCAATTGTTAGTATTTTGTTTCGAGTTATTTCCATCTTACCAATATGAGAAAATAAATTTGTTGCACTTGTCTATTTTAATAGAGAAATTGTCAACAATGAAAAAGGTGTTACTTTTCAAAGTGACCACCCTAAAACTATTAGTATTGACAAAAACATTACAATAGAGGAATTAAAGGTAAAAATTGATACAAAAATTAGAGCTACAAGCAGAACTATAGTATCAGATATCAATTATAGGCTTCCTATTTCCATGGGAGAAGGATACGTTTGATACAGGACGTTCGCACTTGAAGATGATGATGATGATGTCAGATGCATGTTTCATGTTCATAAGTAATTTTCTAATGTCGGTGCAATTGAGTTATGTGCCGACCTTGAGGATTGACATCATTGTTAGACCTTTA
This sequence comes from Adansonia digitata, assembly GCA_029448705.1. Taxonomy (NCBI): domain Eukaryota; kingdom Viridiplantae; phylum Streptophyta; class Magnoliopsida; order Malvales; family Malvaceae; genus Adansonia; species Adansonia digitata. The sequence goes on along the minus strand of JAQSVH010000010.1, from coordinate 23,171,177 downwards.
AGTGGTGAATG
>JAQSVH010000010.1:23152832-23166271 GCA_029448705.1 Adansonia digitata | reverse complement strand
TTTAATGCTAATACTTATTAATTATAGATGACATATGAAGTTTCTAAGAAATTCAAAATAAATTATTGATTTTTTTTTTAAATTTTTCTGTTTTTATTTAGACTTATTAATTAATCCAAACTTGACAGTGAACTAAAACCAAAACTTAAAACCAAAATGATCTTAATAATTGACCTAAAATTATCTAAACTTAAATAACGTATAATTTTATTTAAAAAGCATTAATTTAATAAAATAATAACCATAACATTTTATATAATTTTGATAACTATTTATGATTTTAATAAAGTTTAATATAATTAAATAATATAAGTAATCATTGCAAATTAAACCAATCCTATTGATTTGATTGATGTGGGAAATGCACCTTCCTTCATAAATAGGAGTGCGACAAAATCGAGCTGAGCCGAAACAATAAAAAGTTTCTGTTTAGCTTTTCTACTCAAAGTTGATCAATTTTCATTACTAATTAATTAAAAATAATAGCATTATATAGAAAAAAAAAAACTTATTTAAGCTTTGGAGCTTGAGCTAGATAAAAGGATATTTAAACACAGCTTGCTTGATACTCAAACTACTCAATCTCAAGCCTTGATTAACGAAGATTGAATTAAATTTAACGGTTTTTTTTTTTCAAATTGAATTTGAATAACTAGACTAAATTAAATTCATATATATATATATATTTATTTATATGTGGAATTGGATCTCAATAACTACCAAACGTACAAGTGTCTCATTTACATCTACTTGGAGAGGGAATTAGAGCCAAAGAAAATCTTAACTATACTCAATTTGACTTGCTTTATCAATTAAAAAATATAGAAATAGTAATTAATCCCAATTAGCTCAAAGGATACAAAGTTGAAAATCGAACTCTCTTCTGATCTAATATACAACCGAACGGTGTAACTCACCATTTTAGCTTTCCCCTATTCCTAGCTAAAGGCTCCATATTTGATATTTGGAGAAAACCAATGCATGAAACAGCCATTTTGAGTTTTAATGCTTGGGAAACAACGTGTAAGGCTTCCATTAGGAAGGTAGTAAACACCCGCTTCACGAGAAACTAGTGGATATTCTTTTTCAAATTTATAATCATAGTCTTCTAAGAAGTAAATGTAATTCTTGCTAAATTCTTTGAAGTTTTCAGATGCTAACTAAACGCCACTTCTATAGAATAATGATTGATTATCAAAATCAGTTAACTCTGTTATACACACTGTTGTTATTTGAATCTTCAACATTTCAAATCTAGCAACTTGTTGATAGGTTAATAGACATGTGTCGAGTTCATCGTCGTCCTCTTCGTCAACATTCAGATTGCTTATGCAATCTAATATTTGAGTAACCGTCAGTATTTCCCCGTTTGATTCTACCAAATGTGGCCCTAGAAAGTGGTCTTTGTAATACCAAATCGTCTCATCAGCATCTGCGGCATGAAATGATTGAAGAGTTGGTGGACATATGAAAGGGATCATCTCCAGATTCACGTCGCGGTTTCCTAAATTTATTAAATGTGTTTGAAAAAGACCAGCTGGATTAGTTGCCTGATCTAGAAGATTTAAACAAAAAATGCAGGCGTATAATTCTCCATCTGAAAATAGAATATTTCCATAATGATATCCATCAGCTAATAACCCTTCAATGGCGGTCCATCTCTCATCATGTGGTCTACAAAGTGCAAGAATGGTAACATTATCCAATTGTGTGGCAACTACGCATTCGGATGCATATTCGGATGCATCCGAGGAAGATACTTCGACTTGATTGATTACGCAAGCAGCAGGGTTCCATTTAGATCGCCGGCCAGTGAAACTGTTTTTAAAACTTGATATTGTCGACAATGGCGGAAATGGAACTTGAACCCTTGAAATCGGATCGAACAGGAAAATTTGCAGATTATGATCGTCCTTGCCCCTGGCGAGGAAAAGCCAACCTTTGGAACACCACAAAACCACCCTCGTTGTGATGATTCAGGGAGATTCAACTTACGAACTTTGCCTCGGACATGTCAAAGAAGCTCAAATACTGGTAATTTTTGTTATGAGGGAGCATAAGCCACAGGAGCTGAGGAGTTCGCTCCGCATTTGATCTCCATTGCTTACAAACCAGCTTGAATCGGATACGATCCTCTAATTCTAATCGCTCAAAGATTGAACTCAATATGTCAACGGGAAGCTTGTCCCAAGGTGCATGAACCATCATCATCTGCGTTTGATCGTCATCAAACTCTTCGTCCATGGGAAGTACTTCGTCCCAAGGTGCATGAACCATCATCTGCGTTTCATCATCATCATCGTACCCTTTATTTATCCTGCTTGTGGATGGCTGCAACCATGGCTTGGTGAAAGTAGCGCAACTTAACCCCATACTTTTATACGTGTGAAACAGGTATTTAATCATCCTCAACGTGTACCAGACGAGATAAAAAATAAAAAATGAAGGAGAAGATGCAGTTGTAGCTAGTTACGTTGATTAACTTTGATCATATATAATATAAACATAAGATAGAATATATATAGATTTGTTTTGTAGTCGAAGTAGGATTAGTCTTTTAATTCCTAATTCCAAATGAATTAATTAGCTGTAAGATGACATGTAGTTCTATGAATCAATAGAGAAAGTATGGTACTAGAAGGTTAAAATATAAAATTTAATTTAATCTTCCCTGATTTTATATTTTTTATTGAGATTTAAAATATTTTTTGATATTTACAGTATGATGTTATACATTTATTTTTATATGATATAAATTATACAATATATAAATATAAAAATAATATATTATAATATATTTAAAAATAGATCCAGTCGAGCTGGTTCGTGTCTTAAATATTGAAGTAAAGATTCAATTTATTTTTTAAACAAGTCTTTTTTTTCTATTCAAATCTATTTTTCAAACTTAATATTTATTTAATTTTTTTTACGAGTGAACCTTCGAACTTGTATGGATAATTCAATTATGCGTAATTTAACACTTATAGGCGTGAAAGGAAAACATATTTTTCTTGTCCATAAAAGATATCTCTTCACTTTATCAATTTATTAATTTAGACTTTGAATTTTATTTTTTTTAATTGGAGACATCGATGAAAATTTTTGATTAGTTTATGACTTATATTGGATCAAGTTCAAATAATCCAAAAATTTCTTTGTCCAAAACAATGTCCAATATATTTGATGAAGTTCATTTTACTGGTCACATTATATATTGGTAATTATACATTTTTATTATTAAATTTAAATAAAAATATTTTATTAATAAAAAATAATAATATATATTAGTTAGATAATCAACCTTTGAATAGTTATACAAGAAATTTCATCTAAAATGATAAAAATAAAAATAAAATAAAATAAAACCTCTTATTATTTAATTTAGACATGTTCAAAAGTTAGATAATATGATCGAGCAATGGCGACTTAGCCTAAATCACTGTTGATAAAACAAAAGAGTATTTTTTATTTAAATTTAATTATGAAAATATAAATATTAAATATAAAAATAAAATTTTTAATATTTTAATATATTTATATATTGAATTTAGACCGTTGAACTAGCAAAATTTGAACTTAAACATAAATTTATACTTTTTTAGAGGTGCAGTATAATCCAACTCAACTATGAGCAGGTAACTTAATTAAAAAAAATTATTTCATTCAAAAATTAATTTCTTAATTAAAATTTAGGGTTTCGCTCCACCTTTAAAATTTAATTATAGATAAGAATAATAGTAGAAGATAAATAAATCAACATAAAAATAAAAGGGGAGGAAAACTCATAAATAATAAATCCGAAAAAAGTAGTAATTTATCCAAAAACAGAAAGGAAATGTATAAATAATAAATCCAAATCCAAAGTAGAAAAATTCCAACTTTATGTGGACCGAGCAGAGCTTAACATGATAATAACGTGATATCCGCGTGCATTTCAATTATAATAAAATAAATTTTAAAAAAATAAAGCTTAATTTGTTTAGTTTCAATTTCTTCATCTCTTTTGTAGCTTTTTTCCAGGCCAAAAACTATGGGTACTAATTTGAGGACATCGTCTTCATTACTGCAATTGAGACCTTCTTTTAGTTTTTCTCGTTCCGTCTCTCCTTCAAAGCTAATATTTTCGGTTTGTTTTTCTGTTGTCCTTTTTGGGTTTCCCCTTTTTTTAATGACCTTTTTTAAGTGGTTTATTGAATTTTAATGTTTGATATTAATCGTTTGTTCTTTTTAACAGAAATCAAAGCGGTTGAATTTTGTTCAAAATCGTTTAGTGATAAAAAATTCAACTGGGTTTGAAGAAAATGGCTCTTTTAACGGCTTCCCCGTTAAACCCAGCAAGCTTTTCATGCAAGAGGTACCCTTTTTCTCTTTTATCTTTTAGTAATATTTCGTGGAAATTGTTTTACTTGTTTGCTTGTGTTAAAGTGTGGCAATTTTGATTCTGGGGTTTTTTTTTTTTTGATTTTTTGTGAATTTTCTAATGGCAAAGAAGGTGCTCTCTCATGAATATATTTTACTGTTCGTGCAAAACCTTTTCTCTTTTAATTGGGTTTTTTTTTCATGGCAATTTTTTCACCATTTTGTGATGATATTCTTGGGCGGTCAATTAATGTGTCATTACTTTAAAAGTTGCAATATTTATATCTGGGTTTGTGGTAGTTATTTGTTTTTTTTTTTTTTTAATTCATTATGAAAGAAGATAGTTTTTGGTAAATTCTAGTGAATTTAGAGAAAGGAGCAGTACTGGGTTTAGTATTATTTTTTTAATCTTTTAACCTTTAGGCAATTGGAGCTGAGTATGGAGAAGGTTTTGAGACTTTCAGGCTGGACGGTCCTTTAAAGGTTGATGTGGTAAGGAATTTAAGTTATTCTTCATTCATTGGATTGGTTTATCAGGTTTTCAATGAGTTTAGGCATCTTATCATCTTACGGGTTTCTTTTCGTTTGAATAGGATTACTTGAATGATAGATTACAAGAAGGTTTTCTTAAGCGAATTCGCTATGCCATGAAACCAGATGAAGCATATGGTCTCATTTTCTCTTGGGATAATGTGGTGGTAAGTCTTTAACATTTTTCATATACCACAAAGAGTCATATGATGATGGATATATACTTTTGATTGACATTTTATGCTTGTTTACTTGCCTTCTTTTTGTGGGATTAAATATGGTAGTAAATTAAGTTTGTGATATAACAGTCCTAACCATAAAGAATATATTTGGCTACCATGTTGAATACATTTTCAGCTTCATTTCTCTTTTAAAAAGGGTACTTGGGTTCAGTGTTGTAAAGGGATCAAGGTGCACTCTAGGTGCTAGAGCCATTATATTGCTTAAGGTGCAAGGCGTGAAAACAAATGCTCACATTAAAGATGTAAGTTGGATATGTTAATGCGTGCGTCTATTTATATAATAAGTTTAAGATATATAGTTCTGATAATAAACTGTAAAGACTGGCCCATTTTTATCTTACAAAACATGTAACTTTCCTTTTTTATTTTTTGGCAAATATGCATAGTTTCCTTATGATCCCAAGTTTGTTTTTGAATGTTCAAACATTGAGAAGTAGAGAGTTTACTATTAAGGTACAGATCTAATGAAAAAAAAATTAAAAATGAAAGAAATGAAAGAGAACTTCAATCAAGGTAGCTTTTTTTTTTTTTTTTTTTTTTTGCGCCTATTGCCTTATAGGAAGCACACTAGTTGCACCAGGCGTGCTCCTTATCAAACGTGCATTGCTTGAAAGGTCTGAAGCACTACTGTTGTCCCGTGCTGCACCTTGATGTATCTGTTTGGGTTTATGCATGAAATAAGCAGTGCGACGTTAGATGGGAGTACCTTCAAAAGCTAAATTGAATGTTAACATGCATAGTATACTATGCAATTTCCTTTTTGGCACGTTTCAGGCAAATACTCGAGTTCTCAAGTTAAATGCCTGGAAACAACTTGCCTTGGAAGAAGGTATGTATATGTGTTTATCCTGTTTTGGAGTCAGTGCTAGGGAATAGAGGATAGTTGGATGGGTTATGTATGTTATAAAGTTTCTTCCCACCCCCCCCCTTCTTAACCTTGTATAAATGATAAGAGAATCTTTATTAGCTGAACATTTGTCTCATGAATGAGCTTCTAAATGTGTTAAGTGCCTTCATAATAGTTAAAGACGGTTTTAGATTTATCAACATTAAAATCAGCTTTAAGCTTTAATAGGATTTTGAATTTTCCTTTCCTATGTTAAGTGGAGGAGTATCTTAGCAAGGTGGCTTGAAATGGATTTAGATTCTTTTTGCTAACTAAGCTTGAAACCAATTATTGATTTAGAAATTTTGCTACCATATAAATCCCGATGTTTCTTTCCTTAAATTTTGTACAGGAAAAGAGATTCCTCCAGAGGGTGATGCTCAAAAGTTGATGCTTTATGCAAGTGCTGATCATGTATTGCGTAAGGTTTGGGTGTTTCCTGTCCTTTTATCATTTGGATTTTGTTTTCCGATGCATTGTTATTTAAGCATGACACAGTGCTTGATGCAATTTTAGTATTTGGAATGACTCCGGGGTAGAGTACTAAGTCAATATGAGTAATCATGTAACTTGTAAGGTAGTTTACTGCTGCCCAAAAGTTGCACCGATGTTCTTATTGATTTGTTGGTTCGTAATTATGACTGTATTTGGTGTCAGACTTCTTGTTTGGATACTATTTTTGTATTTCTTTCCCTTTCTTTTTCCTGTCAGAGAATCTAATCTCAATGAAAGGTGTATTAGATGACGTTTTCTTCTGTATGGAAAAATTGAATGTCTAAGAACTGGAATATATTCCCTAAAGTTCAGTTTTGTTGATTAATCTCTTACGTATTTATTTGTTCATTTCCTGTCAATCTGGATGTTTTATGATCATGCTACTTTTTATGTTTTGTCTCTTACCAGTTTCCCAAAATTTTTAGATTTTGTGCTGGGAGACAATAGAAAGCGAAGTGGAAAGATTGAAGTCAAGGCTCTCACAAATTTATTACGATAATCTTCCAAAGGTGAGAGCTTGTTCAATTGGTTACATGGGTTTTACATTTATTTTTCAAGTTAACGAACAATATTGCTGCTTTCATCTTCAATCAGCTAAGAAAACCAATGGACGGACTGGAAGAATGGCTTGATGCTGTATGCACAGCTCACATCCCTTGTGCTGTGGTTTCGAGTCTTGATCGAAGGAACATGGTTGATGCTTTAGAACGAATTGGCCTCAAGAAGTATTTCCAGGTTCTTCGGCTTTCCAAGAATTTTATGCATCTCCTATATGGTTGCAAGTAATCTTGTTGCAGATTTTGTCTGAATCCCAATGTATTAAAAAATTATGAGCTTGACAGGCAGATAATGTGTATGCAATTTTCAATTCATTATGATCGAAGTGCACTCTGTGCTGTCCGGAGATGCCAATTCTCTACTTTTTCCGGTCAAAAATACTTTCTAGTTTCTCCTTTGTTAGTGTAAAAAACCATGCATTTTCGGGAAATTGAATAAAATTTGGATGACCATGTACTATAGTGCTCTATTTGAAAAACGTATTCTTTGTGTTCCATCCTCTGATGATGGTCTCAAGAGCATTTAAACAACTAAATGGTCTGCGGAAATAAGGTTCCAGTCTATGTATAAAATTTCTTTTATTGTTCACAGGCCATAGTTTCTGAGGAAGATGGTATGGAGTCAATAGCTCATCGATTTCTCTCGGCAGCTTTGAAGGTATGTTCCATTTAAGATCACAGTATCATGTATCTCACCTATCAATGCTGGATTATTTATCCCTCTGAATTATCAATGTAGTTTGGCTATGTTTATTTGACTCTTCATTTCTTTTAAGTGCCTGTGTCTCCACACCCATATCCAACGCATCCGGATATAGGTATGGAGACATGATCCTCCAAGGACCTCCAAATTACATGGCAATCTTGGAAAAGTTGAATATACTCATATCAGACACAGACCATTATCCGACACTTGAGCCCAAGTAACATAGCTTAAAACAGAGGGAAATAAGAACGATAGACTCCAATTTGGTTAGGATAATTTTGATAGCTTTTATTTTAGTTCTCTTGTAATATATATGAACCACCTGCACTCGAATGCATTTAATTTGCAGTTGGTTTTACTGAAAATGCTAGTTGTTAACCTGTAAATCTAAAAATGTCTGGCTGTTTGATAGCTTTTATTTACTGAAAATAAATGCTTCAAGAGGAAAAAAACTGTTGGAAGTCAATTATAGGCGCTTCTTTTTTTTTTCCCTAATTCATTCTCGTCTTTTTGATATTATTCCTTTTAATTTCTTGCAGTTGGATCGTAAACCATCAAAGTGTGTAGTGTTTGAGGATGATCCTCGCGGCATTACTGCAGCGCATAACTGTACCATGATGGCTGTGGCATTGATTGGTTCTCACCCTGCGTACGTGTTTCGCGCAACATATAAACATGCTATCATTCATACATGAACTCTTTAATTAATTGCATCATTTGGAAGAAACCTATATTTATGAAATGTGATTATTGCACCCTAATCCCTTGTTAATATGAAATTATCTGATATACCTCTTCGGGTATAGCCTATAGCTATGTTGCTCCAACTTTTTTTTTTGCTTGAAGTACTCGTATCTAACATCCGTGTCTGACACATTTCTAGACATGGATTTGGGGTATGACCCTCCAAGTATATGGAAAAACTTAGTAGAATTTGAACATACCTGCGTTAGATATATACCTGTATTCGACACTTACACTCCGAGTAACATAGGCCTCTGGGAAGCGAATCAAAAAACAAGGAATTTAATACTTGGTATTTTACACTTGGGCAGGGCATAAACCTTGAAGCTCGAAGGCTTATGCCCTTTTAAGAGTGATTTATCTATCCTAAGAATATACGTTTCATGCATATAAAAAACATATGATTGTTAAATGTTTGCGGGGGAAAAAAAAAACATATGATTGTGTTCTTAGGTCTTTACTTTATTAGAGAAGTCATATGAACGGTCATGTCTCATTTCAAAACCTTCTCAGGCAGAAGATACTATAGTAGCAATTAAGACCTACTTGAAAATCTTGCGGAAAAAATTGAACATACCCTCGTCCGACATTTACACCCAAGTCCAAGTAACGTAGCCTTAATCATTGGTGGTCTAATGTTGCCTTGTACCTTACAGAACAGTGACTCTTTATTCTTTTTTGAAGTATCTGTGTCTGACTCTTATCCGGACATTGATATTGGGATATAACTTTTCAAAGACCTTCCAAATACATGAAAAAACTTTTAAAAAATTGACCATACCAATGGGGGACATACACCCGCATCCGACACTAAACCGAGTCCGAATTACATAGGTGTGCCTGATAGGTCATTGTCTGATATGTTAGCAAAATTTGTAACATCTGCTTAACTGAGCCTGGCCATTATGGACAATTTATTAACTTCTTGTGCTTGGTTTTTGAGTCAATGATGAGATATGAAGAAACTTGTGTTTCTTACAATCGTGCACTTCCTAATATTTGTTTGTTCTTTTAGTTGGACAGCCATCTGAAACCCGCAAATTATGTTATTCTGAAAATTGATTAACATGAAAAGTTAAAACCTTGCAGGTATGATTTGGTGCAGGCTGATCTTGCAGTTGGTAACTTTAATGAGCTTTCGGTGATTAATCTTCGAAGATTATTTGCGAACAAGGGTTCGACCTTCATGGACCGGCAAAAGCAGATCATCGAGAAAACTCCTCCGAAAAGGAAGCTTAAAGTTGATACCATATTCTGATTTATTTTTTCATCTTCCTCCTTTCCATTCCATATATTTGTCCTTGTAATTAAGCATATACCGTGTCAGATGTATGCTTGTGTCCGTGACTCATTTGGAGTCTGAGTAACATAGGTCTGCATTTTAATTTTACATTTTGGAATGTTAGGAAATGTTTCCCCATACATTATTCATCTGATTGTATAGTGGATAGGTTATTTGAGTTCTCAATTCTCATCATGTTTGGAACTTCACAATAAATATAATTGGCTAGAACAATCTCTGGACAATATTATTTTTGGCCAATGGTAATTCCATTTTCTATTTTCAAAGAGAGGGTGATATAAAAAAAAAAATTATAGTGAATGTGTAATAATTTGATCTTTAATAAACCGAAACCGAAAATGATTCTTCCAAATTCATTGAAAGATTGTGTAAATAGATTTACCATTAATTTGGAAACCAGTTTTTAAATTATTTAATTGGTTTAATTTTCTTTAGAATTTAAATTTAATTTATCGCATATAAATATTTTATTTTATAATTTCTAAATTATACCATTAAAAAAATATGGATTTATGTCATGTATATACAAGCTTAATAATAGAAAGAAAAAATATTCATGTTCTTAATTCTGAAGTTCCAATGGCTAGAGTTCAATCGAGTTGGTCCGATTTTCTTTCATTACTTTTGAGTCATACAAAATGTGTATTAGAAAGTAATAAAAAAATTTAATTGGATCCAGTTCGATCTAATTCAATCCGGATAACTTCAAATATGAAAAATAAAATATAAAAGAACAGTTTTCATTCTAAATCACCGATCTCATCATCAACTCTATCCATTTTACATCAACTTATGTTATGACTCTTCATTTTGCTTTAAGTATCTGTATCCAGTACTTACATCCGACATATCTAGAAATAAATATAAAAATATGATCCTCCAAATATATGAAAAACTTAAAAAAAAAATTTTAAACATACCCATATTAGACACATGACTCGTATCTTATACTCAAATCAAAGTCGCATCAACTTCAAGAACCCTCTTTGCCTGTTCCATTACCTTCCTCAGCAGCTTTTTATCGCACATTTTATATGAACAGCTTTTAAAAATAGCAGTAAGCCTTTTTACCAACCTGCTAGACTTTGCTGAACCCCTGTACTTCTCCAATGCTTTGCCTCTCTCAAAACTTCATCACTTCCCCCCCAATATTAATTTCCCTTAATTTCCGATTCTTCTCGTCCGGGTTGTCTCTCCGACTCTATCCTAATCATAAACATCGTAGGCTCATAGTCGAGTGAAAACACTAAAACTCAGAGAATATCATCCCCGTATATGCACACAAGTCCACGAAAACAAATCCGCATTTAGATAATGAAACTACGGACATTATCAAACAGAAGAAAAAGAAATGCACAAGGAAAAATTACAAGAAGTATAAAATATGGAATGCACTGTCTTAAAATGTACATAGAAAAAGATCGAAAAGCTGTTTTGTAAACAAAGACAACCCAAAAACTGTTACTTTAAAGTGTAAAACCTGAGCTGGGTTTACAAATTCAATATCGCCATTCTAAACCACTAGACCTACGACTTCAGAACACGTTAAGATACAAATCCTTTGTTTAGAATGCTTAAACTGAGACAATTTCTCTCATTATGTCAATATAGCAATACAGTAACTCGAAGCAGTGACAGAAAAACAAACTTATAGACTTCGAAGTGTTGTTTTGAATTGAAACCAGACAGTGCAAATGAAATAAAACATATCATTTCCTGCTCAGTTTTCATAACTATACATCATGGAGTACTTAAAAGTTGAAGTACCAAAGAATTATTATAGTTTCAGGGGCATTTCACATTAATCCACTAGCAAAGAAACATGAAAACATCCTATTCAAGCAAAAGCCTCCACAAGAAGTAAAAATAAAGGATTAAGTCATGAAACTATGTTGCTCCAACTTTTCATATTTCTTGAAGTGAACATGCCCAAAACATTTCCGGACATGGATACGGAGTTATGAACCTACAAGTATATGAAAACACTTCAGAAAAAATTGAACATACTCAGGTTGGACACAAACTCATATGCGACACTCATCCTCGAGTTTGAGTAATATAAAGCATAAAGCAAAGATGGATAAGCAAATAAATAAAATAATGCATGCTTCCAAAGGCCAAAAAAAATGTTTCATACTAAAGCAATTATAAGGCAAGCAACTTTCTTTATTTAATTTTTCCTTTTATTATCTCTTTGAGATAAAAATCCCATTTTTCCCTTTCACTTTGTTCTTTAATACCAATTCAATTCTTGAGAAAACTAACTATAAAGTAAGCTTTATTCGATTCGATGCCATAACAATATCTCCTCTAACATCAACAAATGTAGCACTAAATGCAAGTTCAGTTCTGTGCACAAACAATACAACAAAAGCTGGTGCATTGTTGGTTTAAAAGTAATCATCCAGAAGTAAAAGTAATTAACCAGGACTATGATACTGCGACTCTTCATTTTTCCTGAAGGACTCATATCTGATACATATTTAGACATGCGTAAAGGGATGCGGTACTCCAAATATATGGAAAAACCTTTAGAAAAATTGAGCATACCCATGTTGGAAACTCACCCCAAGTCCGAGTAACATATAATCAGGAACCTTTAAGTTAAAATTGTCAAAAAGAGTACTAACTGAAACAGTAGGAGAGGAAAAGAATATCACAATTCAAAGAAATATCCAAGGAAATTAACATCATCCTAAAACAATGCAAAAACTGCATAATTTTATACCATAAAAAATCGATGTAACTAAAGTTGAGAGTAACATACCATTTCTATCCAGCTATCATAAAAACATTCAGTATACTAATAAAAGTCAACTAACTTTACACTTTATTAGGGCTTTCAGCAACATTATTATGCACAAAAAGTAATTAAAATCATACTCTTCTAGATGAATTCAGAAGGAGAACTGGAATCAGGCTTCCCATTGTCACCTAATCCTCCAGGATGCTGCAAATTTTGTAAAACTTGAGGTGGTAAACCTCCCAAACTAGCTGCCAAACCATCATTTGCTGAACCATAAAACTGACAAAAGAGCCTAGCCATAACCCCAAGAATCTGCATTTGGTTATGGCATGCTTCCATATGCATTTGCATCATTGTTTTCTCATGCTCAATCTGCAATCCTAGCAACCTCTCCTTCCATTCCATCGCTTCCTCTTCGTGTTTCTCCTCCATTTTTTGCCTTCTCCTCCTCTCCTCTTCCAATTCCTTCTCTAACCTCAATCTTCTTTCAGTTTCCCTCCTAGCCTGAATCAACTCCCTTTCCTCCAACTCCATTTCCCTATCCTCCATCCTTTCCTCCCTCTCACTCCATAGTTTTTCCTTCCCAAACTCCAATTCCCTCCTCTTTTGCTCCCTTTCCATCTCACCTTTCTCTCTTACAAACTCCCTTTCCTTCCTTTTCTCTTCCCTCCTCACCACCATATCTCTCAACTCCAAAACTTGTGCTCTAAGTAATCCAAACCCCTTACTTCCTCCTACACCTTTCCTTGATTTTCTAACACGAGAAATACCCATATCACCAAATTCCCTATCTCCTCCAAACTCACCCTCAGGGCCGGGCTTTTCCTCACCACCATCGTCCCCATCTCCATCTCCATCTCCATCTCCATC
>JAQSVH010000010.1:23139432-23152732 GCA_029448705.1 Adansonia digitata | reverse complement strand
CCATCTCCATCTCCATCTCCATCTCCATCACCATCAACACCATCATCTTCATCTTCCTCCTCAAAATCATCACTATCAATTGAAAACCCCAAGTCACAACAATCTTCAAACAAATCACTGCCATTACCATTACTTTCACTTCCTTTCTTCCCTTTAACTTCAAGCTCCACATCACCAAAAACCTCTTTATACTTCAAGAAATTTTCCCAATGATTCTCACCATCTTTCCAATTAAACTCATCCTTTGAAATCCTAATCTTCTGCTTCACCCCCAAATACTGGTGCCTCATGTTTTGGACCTTGATAGATACGTCACGCCAAGACCATTTGAAAGGGAAAGCAATGGGATCTTGAAGATGATGAACTGAGTTAACATGGTCGGCTATGGGCTTGAACTTTTTCTCTCTGGTTTTGAGTTTGGATAAGGTTCCTGAATTGAGAAGATCAGCGTATTTGGACAAAAGGGTTTGTTCTTCAAGCTCTGACCACTTCTTTCGTTTCATTTTTTTCGTTTCTTTTTGGGAGGAAAGATCTTCTTTAAGTGCTCTGGCTTGGTTTTGAAAATTATTTGAACAAAAGACTTGAACTTTGCAGGCTGTCTGAAAAAGACCAAGGGACAGAACTCAGAAGTAATTTGAGAGAGTTGGGATTGAGCTTTTTAGCGTAAAATGCAAAAATAAATAAATAAATAAAAATAAACTAGTAAAAAAAAATTAAATAATGTGCCTGGCATTGGCCAACAGTGTAAAGTTTGAGGTGGCACAAAGACAGACTTTTGGGACATTTTTTGAAAGATTATTACATTTTTACCATTTTCCTTATCTTTTTTCCTATCTAAATTCTAAACCCCTGTGGAAGACCTAACAGGAGGAATGGAAGAAGCTCTTCATAGATGAGTTGAGAATTTAGGCCCAGCTTCAAAATCAAACTCAAAGGCTGAAACTTTTTCACGAAGTTCCAATTGGAACCCCCCCTAAAAAAAAAAAAACAATGTCTTGTAGCTCAGTTTCTTCTTTTACTACTTCTCTCTTTGTTCCTCGAAAAAATTCATCTTTGCCCAATCATAAACGCAGATTCATCCACTGTTCCCTTGGTGGTACTCTTTTTTTTCTTTTTCTTTCATTTTCAATTTTAGTTTCAAATCTTTAAGATTTTATTTGTTACTCTGGGATTTTTCTGATTTTTTTTTTCCCTTTCTGTTTATGGAATGTTAAAAGACCAAGTTTGGAATATTAGAAAATTAGGAGCTTAAGCATGAAAACCTCTCTGTCTAAACTGAATTGTTTTATTTAATGTGTTCTAGTTATGGGTTCATGGGACTAATTAAAATTCAACTATGGTTTTAGTTAATGAAACTCATTTCATGCCTCTTTTTTTTTTGGCTGGTGGAGAAGTTGCATGAAATTATCAATGGGCTAATCTCAAATCTGGGAATTAGAAGCCTTTGTTTGATGTGATTGTGAATAGTGATTAGTAAGTAGTATATAAGTTTTAGCTGAAGATTGGGAATGGTTGATTTTTTATAAAAATGCTGAAAGGTAGAACTAGAAATGTGTTGAAAATTGGCATCAGCATTAGCTATATTTTGATGGGACCATGACAACATGATAGGATAATGACTCGCCTGCGAATGAGAACAACCGTAGCATTTAAAGGCATTGAGACTTTTCTTTTGAAAAATTGAAGGAAAAAACTGGAAATAATTTTCTTCTCTATGTTCATGTCTGTTGTCATTCTTAATTTTTACTTGTTATATAACAAAACTTGAGTAGCATGCTTGTTACTAACACATGATCATGATCATGCAATTCTGTGCTATCGTGGCATGTTTGATGTTTGATAATTGATTGAGAATGCATAATAAAATTCGTCGGATTGAAATTACCATCTTGTTGTCTGATTTTAGTGTGACATGTAGCTTCCATACATTTGCATCCCCTTGTATCCGAGCATAGCATGTTTCGTTTTAACTAAATCATTCACACCGATGATTCCCTACCACTCTTATTCCTCATTTATTCTCTTTGATCAGGCCTAATTGCATTATCGAACCATGTCTATGTTTTACTGAAAATTGCTGGAAAATTCTCATTTAGGGACTGTAGTAGAACCCAAAGCTACCAGTGCTTCTGAACCCCTGTTGCTTAATGCTGTTCGAGGGCAAGGTGTTGAAAGACCGCCAGTTTGGCTTATGCGGCAAGCAGGGCGGTACATGAAGGCAGGTTTTTTTTTTTTTAATTGGTGTGGTACAGATTTTTTTTTTTTTTTAATGTGCTGCATTTACTTTAGACATTGCATACCTCAACTTTAATACGTCTGCTTCATGCTTCTACTATCAAATTCCTTTTGAAAATGGTTAAAAAAAAAGATTTATTGAATATCGATTTTTTCCTTCGATGATCTAATAGAAGGATCAAAGTAGGCCATATGATATTTCAAATGAGGATTCTATGGTGGACAAAGAATAGCCTAATTCCTAGCCACGGTCTTCTTTTGAGAAGGCTGAAACATCCAAGTTCTAGTCATTAAAGAAAAAAAGAAAAAGAAGAAAAGAAAAGAAAAGAGAGAGTAGATCACTTGATGATGCGGAAAGAAAATTTCCTTAAAAACTTGCAACAAACTTAGACTTGGCGATTTCTTTTATTCGTGTCGTGTTCTTATATTTTCACGTGTCATAATCATGTTTAAAGTATTTTATTTTATTTTTTGACAATTTGATATGTTAATAAGAATTCATGTTATATAGATTTTGACATGGTCGTGTATTCATGTCGTGTTTGTGCCATTTCTTTTTTTCGTGTTTCAGTTATTTTTCCACTGTTGTGTTCATGCATATAGTGGTGCCATATCCAGAATTGCCAGGTCTAGAACTTGCCAATTTTCTAAAAACCTTGCTTTTTTTATGCTTCTATGAGATTAAGCAGAAATGAAAGTAGACATTTTCCAAAATTTCTGTGCTATTTGTTTATTTCTCGTAATTTCAATGTTTGCATATCCCCTTTTTCTCATCTCGAACAAGTGAGCAGGTCATTGCTGTTTGTTTCATGTTCCATCTCTTTTTCAACTATGCCTTACTTTGAATGTTACATGTTGTAGAGCTACCAAATTATCTGCGAAAAATATCCTTCCTTTCGTGAAAGGTCAGAAAATGTTGATCTTGTCGTTGAGATTTCATTGCAGCCATGGAATGTTTTCAAGCCTGATGGGGTATGATTTTTTTCCTTTTTGTAATCATTTTTGACTATTTTTCTTGAATGAACATTTCTGATTGCTGTTTTATTTTTCTTAGTTAAAACCCCATTCTTCTGCAATATATTGCTCCAACTCTTTATTTTTTTTTTTTAAAGTACTCGTGTCCGATAGATATCCGGATATGTGTATGGGATATGATTCTCCAAAGACCCTCCTAATACATGGAAATCTTGGAAATTTTTGAACATACCTATGTTGGACGCATACCCGTTTCCTACATTCGCACCTAAGTCTGAGTAACATAGCTTAGGCAATTTAGGTATCAAGAGGTTTGGTAGACTTTTATGTTCTTTTGACAAGAAAGCCAACCCACACTCCCTTCTTTTCTCATATTCTTGTTGCTCTTTGCAGGTTTCAAGTTATTAATCTTTTTGAATCATTGTGTATTGTGACAGGTCATTTTATTCTCTGATATTCTAACTCCTCTCTCGGGAATGAACATACCTTTTGACATCGTGAAAGGCAAAGGTCCAGTTATCTTTGACCCTCTAACCACCGCTGCTGATGTTGATCAAGTGAGAGAATTCAGTCCTGAGGAGTCCGTTCCATATGTTGGCGAAGCATTGACAATCTTGCGGAAAGAGGTCTATGTCTACATTTCTTATAGTATCATCTTAATTTGAATTTCTGATTTCTCATATTTTCCCATTATTTCACGGCTTGTTTTACATAACTAAAACATTGATGTGCCATATAGTATTTTTCCACATGCATCCATTGTGCGTTCGGAATGTTCTTAGGCAGGAAATACAAACAAAAAATGGAATTAAATAACCAATGTTAGTTAATTGGAGATGTTGGTTAACCTTAATGTTCCCAAACCGAAAGGTTATCCATAGGCGTCTCTGCAGTAGTATTTTACTATTTTGCCTCAATGATAACCAATTGAATTCAAAATAGTTATCCTCTCACCCTTTCAAAATCCCTTGCTTCACCCCTCTACGTTTAGAACTATTTAGTTTCTGACTTCTACTATTTTTTTGTACCTATTTTACTCGACTTGGGTGTAAGTGTTGGATACAGTTATGTTTAATTTTTTCCAAGTTTTTCCATGTATTTGAAGGGTCCTTGGAGGGTCATATCTCTATAGTCATGTTCGAAATTGTGTTAGACATGGGTGTTAGACACAGGTTCAAAAAAATCAAGAACGCTGTATGATTGTTTGATAGCTCGGGAAACATTGATACTGCTCGTGCGCACTTAATGGTGCATTTCGGTGAATTTAAAAGCTTGTGTAGACTCACCCCTTTTCTTTCTTTTGTCAGGTAGATAACAAAGCTGCAGTTCTGGGTTTTGTCGGTGCACCGTTCACTCTAGCATCATATGTGGTTGAAGGTGGTTCATCAAAGAACTTCACGAAAATAAAAAGATTGGCCTTCTCTCAACCCAAGGTAGTTTTAGTTCTGTTTCCCCAGCATCTGAGACCAACTGGAGTGATGTTTGTGTTTGTTTTCTTCTGGACTTGGTCCTTGTCTAATACCTAAGTTACTTGGACTTGGAGTGTTGGAGAAAGATATGTTTCTGACGTCTGGGTACTTAAAGAAAAACAAAGAGTCGGAGCACTATTTAGCAAATAGCATTGATTACTGAAACAACGAACTCCAGCCATCAACATTAAAGTTTTCTGTCTGCTACATTAGATGTTAATATCCAGTGAACAACATTATTGACTGGATTCATATTGACCACATTTTCCTCCTGCAGGTGCTTCATTCTTTGCTTCAGAAATTTGCAACCTCCATGGCGAAGTACATTCGATACCAAGCTGACAATGGAGCTCAAGCTGTTCAAATTTTCGACTCTTGGGCAACAGAGCTAAGTCCGGTCGATTTTGAGGAGTTCAGCCTGCCGTATTTGAAGCAAATTGTCAATGCTGTAAAACAAACCCATCCAGATCTTCCTCTAATCCTTTATGCAAGCGGATCTGGGGGCTTGGTTGAAAGGCTAGCTTTAACAGGTGTGGATGTAGTTAGCTTAGATTGGACTGTTGACATGGCTGAAGGTAGAAGGCGACTCGGACATGATATTTCTGTCCAGGGAAACATTGATCCCGGAGTTCTTTTTGGTTCAAAGGAGTTCATCACTGATCGGATACATGATACCGTGAGAAAAGCTGGGAAAGATAAACATATATTGAATCTTGGTCATGGGATTAAAGTAGGTACTCCTGAGGAAAATGTGGCCCATTTCTTTGAAGTTGCTAAAGCAATAAGGTACTAAAACCAATAAGGTATTAACTAATTTCCTTCCAAGTAAAGTTTATGCACCTTTAGGTTATTTTTTCTGGCCCCTGACTTTTCATTCATATTTATATTGTTCCATCGTGGAGAAACATACTGCAGTAATAAAATCGTTGACAGCTTCAATTCATAAAGTCTAGGAGCAGGTATGTGCTTGACGCAAGTCTGCTCAATTTTTTTTTTTTTTTTGAAGTTTTTCCATAGTTTGGAGGATTGTATCCTATGTCCGAATATGCGTCGGACATGAGTACTTAAAAGAAAATGAAGAGTCGGAGTAACATATAGATACTCATCCACTGTCCCCTGCCATTCTTATGCTAGCTTTGATTCAATTTATTGAGCCATGCTTGGTTAGGGATTTGGATACATAGTTCAAGCTATTCATTGCAAAATTAACTTAGAATCTACTATTTGTTATATTATGATAGAGTTCTTTTTTGCCAACAAGCATTAGCCTAAATGTGTGCTATATTTTTCTTGAATGGATTTAGAGAAGGTTGGGAGCAGTATTTGTGTTGGATGTCCAAATTGATCGTAGTATTTTGATGGGAAACTTACATAATAAAGACAGTTAGAGATGTCATAGTTGCTGCTTTAGCATGTGCTCTGATAATAAGTTGAGAGGTACGATGTAAATAAACAAGTAAAGAGCGTAAAGAGAATAATCCGTTTGTCTCTATGGAGGCTCTCACCTTTATATACAAAGCATAAAAATACCCTTCGGGTCCTTTACAAGTATAACAACTTTTAGTTTACTTGTTGACATTTCACTGCTAGATTAACATATGTTAGAACTTAGAAGGTTGACAGAAGTTTTGTTTGGTTTGGTTTTGTTGGTTGTGTTTATATGCTTGAGCTAACTAGAAACCGCAAATTTGGAAGTATCCTTTTCATCCAAGGCATTGCTGGGGCCTTCCCATTCCTTGAGTTCGAATCTCCTTGCTTTATAAAGGCACAATCCAATCTTTGACCAGTTTGTGTAGGATCGGTTTTCCCTCAATCCTAGCCCCCTAGTTAAGGGCATGGATTGTGGTTTTGTTGAGGGCTGGTACAAATTGAGAATGTATTCGATAGACGGCGCTTTTCTTGATACAAATTGAGAATGTATTCCCATAGACAGCGCTTTTCTTAATACGAGGATTGCTGGATTGCATTTGATCTAAGTTATTGTCTGCTTCGAAGGTTTAAGTACTGTTTTCACGGTTTGGTCCTTTGAGAAAAGCAATTCAATAGAAAAAGAGTAACATTTCTTCGTAAAGTTACAGTCCAATCGTTGACTAATTTACGTGGAATCATATTCCAACTTGACGTTTTTCGTGTGTTCCTTTTCAGCTTTTATAAAGGCAATGATGATATAATAAGATAGAAATGTGTAACAGGAGTCACAATCTCTGATCCTACCTCCATAGCAGAGCGATAAAAGCAACAAAATTTGATAATGAAGTTTGCAACTCGGATATCTTTACAGTATAAAGGATGACTCAAAGTCATTTGAACCATGCTGAAATGATCTTATCGGACAGAAAAGAAGGCAAGAATTCAAAGTATAATTTAATTGATTCGTTTAACTATTGTGACTTGCAGCTCAGCTTATAATGGCAAATAGATCAAAAATAGAATCTGATCATTTATCATTTCGGTTTAGCTCCAAAAAAAAAAATTATAGGCAGCTTGACCTACTGTTTTGTTTGGTAGTAATGAAGTTGTCCAAATTATGAAATTTTAAAGCTTTGCAAGATATGCCGAATATGCAGATAGGCAACTTCCACTGAATTTTCCAGACAAGACAAATGATATTTAATCAGACCTTCCGGTCACCAATTCCACTCATCAAATATGCTAATGCCACCTAATTATCTTTCCACATTTTATATACTTTACACATGAATGGCCTCTGTGCATATTGGTACGATCATATCATGATTTGAAATTTGATCTTTTTAAGTTATTATTAAAAATTATTTTTATAATTAAACTTAAGCAAATACAAATCATATCTCGAATTTTCTAACCCTTTTTATCAAGTCTAATCATAATGGCTGAGGGCAGAGGTTAGAAGAGAATGGGGCCAACAAGGAAGTTACCGACCAACCCCATAAACCACACAAATGTTGGCGAGATTTTTCAAATTTAAGATGTGGGTCCTTTAGCCCAAGGCAAATTTCAGGGCACAATCAACCCCTCCAGGACCTGACACCAATAATACCAATCAAATCACAATAATTTTAAAGACTCCGATACAATGCAGTCATTGTTTGTCCACCAGATTCAGTTCATGTTTCATGACGTCATCCGTAGACTAAGTAGTCCGTGAAAGGCAACCAGCTGCTATGATCGAAAACGCTGCTCAACAGCAGTTCCAATCTTCATTGGTTATGCTCCAACAACTTGGATGAAAGTTAATGGCTTAACCTCAGTTAAAACAAGGAAAAAATAAGAAAAAAAAGGGGAACCTACCATTTCTCTTGGGTGAAAAAAAAATTAAAAAAAGTAAAAATTTAATTTGAATTATAATATTTAATTAAGTTTTGATTATATTTTTACAAAATTTGGTTTAATTTCATTCAATTTTATATGATTTGATTTGATTTTGATCCAAGTAAAAATTAAATATATTTAATTCGATTTGATTTTGATTTATAAGTTAAAAATGATAATTATATGAATCAAATCGAATTTTATTTTTACATAACTTTTATAACATAAAAATAAATATATTTTATTTCTAATTAGTGAAAAACTTTAAAATCTTATAATATGTTTTAAAAAAATAAAAAAATGAATTGAAACGACGAAATTAGGTATGAATCGATTCGATTTTATATAATATTTGATTTTATTTTTAAATAATTAAAATAATACGCATGAACTTTTTTTTTCAAAACCAAAATGAATAATAATCACCTCTACATTTCCCAAATCCTTTCTTTGGTTTTCCCTCAACCCTTTTAGGGTGACCTTTTGTTTTCATTCTTAAATAAAAGTTGTGTTCTTTACCTTTTATGTTAAGCATAATTTGTTTGATCTTTGAAGCAATAGCTGAAGATTTTGAAGTTTATTCTAACAAAAATGGATACTGATTTCCATTTCCCAGAGTAACCTATTGTTAATTAATCCCCCCCCCCCCTCTTCACACATATGATTTTTCTCACCATTGGTAACTGCAACAAAGCTTGCATGTCAGGTTTTTGACAGCAGTAAAAAATAAATAAAAGGGCCTTTTGTCCTAACCCACAACTCTCATAAGACTTCCTTATATACGCCACCTTTGTGTCTGTCATCTCTATCCCCCACCACCACCACCACCACCACAACCACCATCGCCACCGCCTCAAAAGGCCATCCTCCGTCTCTTCTTCTTGTTTTTCCTTCAAAAGTACGTTTGGGTTCTTTCTTCTTTCCTAAATTCCGTTGCTTTTCTTCACTTTTTTGTTTGTGGGGGGGGGGAGGGGGGTTTTAAGTTTCTTGATCTAATTTGTAATCCTGGACTTAAGACCAATGGTTTTGCTTGTATCTGTTTCCTCATTGTTGAATCATGTTCTTTCAGTGAAACTGGTGGATATATTAAATGTTTGTTTCTGGCTATTTTTTCTAAATCTAATCTAACACGAATTTGATCAAGAAACAAGGTGCTATTCTCTGATATCTACATTTTATTTGCTTAGAATTTCGTTTTTATCTTCAAGATTTAGCTCCAGAATTCATTGTTTATGTTGTCCATATCTGTTGTTTCATTATCCAGGAAATCACCTTATTTATTATCTTCAGTCTCTTGATTATGTTAATGAAATATTGTGGTAGCGTAAGAGTTTGTTTCCATATCTTTAAAACATCCTTTAGTTAGGTATTTTCCAGTTTCCACAAGAGAGATTACTTCATAAGTCATGTTACTCGAACTTGAATGTGAGAGTCGGATACGGGTACATGTATCGCATAGGTATGTTAATTTTTTTTTAAGATTTTCATGTATTTGAAGGATTTTGGAAGATCATATTCACATACTAATGTTTGGATATGCATCGAATACTTGTACTTTAAGAAAAGCAAAAAGTCGAAGCAATATAGTTTATAAGTATGGCTTTAAATTGTAAAACACTAGCTGCTAAATTTCTTATGCATCAGTTGATCTTGTTCAACCATATTAATCATGATGTCTGCAATTGAATCTATGGATTTGGAGATAATATAAAAGTAATGAAAAAAAAAAGGCTGATTACTGCCTGAGACACCATCACTGATCTGCACTTTTCACAAACTGGGCTTTGATACCAACTGTTACATGGCCATTAATTTGCGGGTTTGGTGAACTTCAAACCAATGATGCTTCTTCTTTTTCTTTCTTTTTTTTTTTTAGAATAATGTTGATCTAATTATCTTTGATTTTGCAACCAACTGATCCAAGGCAATAATACAAAGTACGAGCAGTTTATCTGGTTTATATAGTTATCTGCCGTCAATTTTAATGGCTCTGTGTATAGTTAATCTAATTAATCTAGTTATTTAGCAGGTTTTTTTACGATTGCCTTAAATTCTAGTCAGTTTTAAGCATTTTATGCATCACATAATTTTTATTAGATTATATTCTTTGATTCTAGGAGACGCCATGGTATGATTTTGCATTATTACTTATGTGATTTAGTTTACGAAGAAACAAGATATGGCTAAAAAATAAGCCTTTTAATGATTCATAAGCACATTCCTTTATTAGGCGCATGATTATTGGATAATAATTTACATTAGAGATAATTGCGCTCCTACTCTGGAGTCCAGACTAAAAGCTGAACGTTTAGGACTGAAGGGGAAAAAGTACATTGGAACTCTTGTGTTTGATGGCTACTATGGTATCACTGGTTACTAGCACATAGTTGAAAATTTTGATGCATCATTGAACTTTTCATTATCTTTGTTTGGTTCTAATATTCATAGTGATTTTTCTATTCATTTCTCTAGTTGAAGCATGAGCATGAATTACAGAATATGTATATATATATATGATGCCTTCCAGCTGATTGAATCATTGTCTACTTGCCTCTTTGTGTCTTTCAGACAGCATCCAGACAGGACGAGGGAATGCAGAAAGATGTGCTGGCATGCTGTGAACTCTTTATCTGAATCCCATAAGGTTTTGTCCAGTCCTGAATTGCCCTTATTCGTCCTCGATGATGTTGGATGCTCTACAGACAACAGATTCATGCCCGGTGTCCGAGTTCTTAATAGAGTTGAAAATAAAATTTCTGTCATGTTGACGGATGACCTTCTTGAAGACAGTTGAGTTCTCCTGTTATAGCCACTCCCGCTCTTTTAGAGGATATATATAATTATTACTGCAGGAGATAGTACTTTATTGGAGTGTGTTACGATTTGAACTTTAGAATGGAAAATAAAGGGAAGGTGTTGATGCAAAAGTATGTATTCGGAAGATTGTTAGGGCAAGGAAACTTCGCTAAAGTTTACCATGCAAGGAATATCAAAACTAGCCAGAGTGTGGCCATTAAGGTCATCGACAAGGAGAAGGTTTTGAAATTAGGGATGATCGATCAAACCAAGAGGGAGATATCAGTTATGAGCCTGGTTAAACACCCCAATATCTTGGAGCTTTACGAGGTCATGGCGAGCAAGAGCAAGATTTACTTTGTTATGGAATACGCCAAGGGTGGCGAGCTATTCAACAAGGTATCGAAAGGAAAGTTGAGTGAAGATATTGCAAGGAAGTATTTTCAACAACTGATCAGTGCAGTTGACTTTTGCCACAGCAGAGGTGTTTATCATCGGGATTTGAAGCTGGAAAACTTACTCCTGGATGAAAATGGAATTCTGAAAGTATCAGATTTTGGTTTGAGTGCCCTTGCTGAGTCTAAGCATCAAGATGGGTTACTCCACACGACTTGCGGAACCCCTGCCTATGTAGCTCCTGAAGTTATAAACAGAAAGGGTTATAATGGAGCCAAATCCGATATCTGGTCTTGTGGGGTGATCCTCTATGTTCTGCTGGCTGGTTATTTGCCATTTCATGATTCAAATGTAATGGCAATCTACAGGAAAATAAGCAAGGCAGACTACAAATTTCCTAATTGGTTTTCACCTGAAGTGAGCAAGCTGCTGTCAAGAATCCTCAATCCTAATCCGAAAGCTAGAATTTCGATCACAAAAATAATGGCAAATCCTTGGTTCAAAAAGGGATTTAACTTGAAACCAATTCAGAGAAAAGTTGAAAAGGAGTTGGCTCCTGTCGATATTGGCACAGTTTTTGGTTCTGAGACTAACTGCAGTGCATTTGAAACAAAGAAAGACATGGCCAAGGTCACGAATTTGAATGCCTTCGACATTATTTCCTTATCGAGTGGATTTGATTTATCTGGATTATTCGTAGAAAACGATGAGAAGAAGGAAGTACAATTTACTTCCATGCATACCGCCTCTGCCATCACATCTAAACTTGAGGACATTGCTCAGAATTTGAAGTTAAAAGTTAAGAACGATGGAGGGCTGATGAAAATGGAAGGATCAAACGGGGGTAGAAAAGGCGCATTGGGCATCGATGCAGAGATATTCGAGTTTGCCCCATCTTTCCATTTAGTACAGATGAGGAAATCCAATGGTGACACATTGGAGTTTCGAAAGACGTTGCAAGAGCATGTTAGACCAGCTCTCAAGGACATTGTTTCTGCTTGGCAAGGCGAGCAGCTGCACTCATCCTAACCATCTTCATGCTGAACTGTCTTCGAGTTTATTTGTAGAATGTTTTATGTTTCACTTTCTTGAATCATTTGTAGCCAATTCGAAGTCAGATTTCTCGAAGTCCTAATTGAAATATCTGAGCCCATTGAGAGATTTTGGCAGTTGGGTGTTGTTTAGTTGCTTTGTTAATGTTGTGTTTTGTGGTCACTCAAATTATTTGAGTGATTAGATATTTGGTTTTCAACTAATGTGCCATGCAAAGGCTCTTTGGCTTTGCAGCTAATGTCTGAAAAACAATCCACCTTTGCTTCTCGTTTGTTTCAATCTCGAAGTAAGGTATGTGGTAATCATCAAGCATGAGAACAGCTAAAATGCAATAATCTAATAATGAGGGGAACAATGTTATAGATGTTGAGATTCGACTTTTAAATTTGTTGGATGTCATTAGAAATATTCATAGGTTGAGTTAGGCTCATGTATAGCATTAAAACTATATACACTCAGCCAAACTTGATTCGATAAATTTTTGCTTTAAATTTTATTCAGATTTATTCATATTTTTAAATAGATAATCAATCCTTTTAGGTCTATTCAAATTATTTTTAAAAAAAAAATTTAAAAATTATTTTTATTTAATCTTTTGTAATTTTATATTTTGTTCCTTTATGAAGTTCTTAAATATGGATAGCTTATCATATTTTTTAATATTTACATTATAGTATTTTATATTTAATCTTTATATGATACAAATCGCATTATATGTAAAAATAAAAATAATATATTATATTATATAATTAAAAAATAGGTTAGGTCGAGCTCGAATGTTGGAGTTAAGAAACAACTCGTTTTTTAAATGAGTCTTTTTTTTGCCCAAGCCTATTTCTTTAGTCCAATATTTTTGTCCAAATCTTCTTAAATATCTGACAGACTTTCAAGTTTGAGAAAATAGCATGATCCTTAAATAGGCATAAATATCACCTATTAAAGGTGGTTGTACGAACCAACTAGACTAATCCGGGCAATTTTTGAAGGCTTTTTTTAAACAATGTTTTATATGATTTTATGTAGCCCTTGCTTAGTATTGATTTATTTTTGATTGAATTGTACTTGTACTCTAATTTCCACTCTAT